>JBAIZZ010000614.1:0-17978 GCA_037355905.1 Heliconius aoede | reverse complement strand
CGTAATTTCCCATTTCATTTTTACGCTTGACCTTTTTTTACTTCGGAACGTCGACTGTTACTCTATCCAGGTTTGTTTGTAATGACGAAATATACGGATTATAAGGATTTACCAAGCCTTCACCTCTGAATGAGCTTTTCATTAAAACTTGCTCTCCCTTCACACTTACAGACGAAGGAATATCATTACGTGACTCAATTAAATACTCAAACTCGACTTATAGGGGTGAATAATTACGATGATTCGAAGTTTTACTCATGAAATATGTCATGCATTTATACTCAGAGCTAAAACTTATGACGAAACGCGAGAATAAGTCTTATTAAAATAAGCATTTAAGCAAACACCTAAACATTTTCACTATTAAATATGTATAAAATTTGTTTCAGAACTGACTGCAGCCTGAGGGAGCGAACGAGAACCGAAAAATATTTTTACAAACAAAACTATACAGACTAAGGCGCCTTCATCTAAATAAGTATAAGTAGAATAAAAAACAAACTGGCAAGCGTGCGTGTGTCACATGCGTGTACGACTGTTCCGTGCGTGACGTCGATGAACCGGACTGGTACTATCTAGGTGTATATTGGCTAGAAAGAGGGAAGCCGGTACACTGTGCCCAGTCAGCAAGATTGAGGTGGTGGCCGCGTGCGGGTGGGGTAGGCGCGCGCGCGTGCGGCCTTTGCACGCACGCACGGGCCGCGCGGCCGGCATGCTCGCGTCGCAGCGCTCGCAGTCGTGCAACGAGGAGGGCGCGTTCTTCGGCGCGCGAGCGCTGCGCCGGCCGCGCGGCAAGGGCAGCGGGAGCCCTCCCTGCTAGGGGTACGCCATGTCGCTGCGCAGCCTGCATAGGAGGCTGTCCTCCGCCAATAACACGTGAGTTGTTCTTTATTTTGGTTGAATTCTTGTCAAATCTACTGTTATATATTTATTAACAATAAGATGAATTTCGAGATAATTACGTGAAAAATAATCTTGTTGTATATGAATCAGATCCTCATAAATAACTCTATCGTATCAGATAGATTAACAGTATAATTGGAAAATTATGGATCAGAAGTTTACATATAACAAATGGTATACTATTTAAATTTATTTATTCATATAAACCTTAACCTAATATAATAAATAAAAATATATATGATACTTAACTTTGAATATAATAAAAATATATATATTTTTATGGTACTTATAGTAAAATAATGGTATATAATGTAAAAGAAGAATCGGGGCGGTCTATGGTGATTTTTTTCAGAATATTCAGCGTAAAATATTTATTACTATCCTACATTATTATAACTCTCTCTTAGCTTTCCGTGATGTTAAGAGTTAAGAGTTTACTCTTACCAATTAACTTTACCCTTAAACAATTTCTTTAAATTTTTTATATCGAAAGATATATTTTATTCAGTCCAATGTCGTTTTTAAATATAAAAAAAAAATATAAGTATTTCTATATTAAATAAAATACTAGGCTAAATAGAGACCGAGGTTTCTTGACTGATATGTTGGCATGCTCTCGTAAGTTCTATAATTTCTATGAACCAGTAACGAGACCCATATACGCGCTGACGCGAACTGCAGTGACGGGACCGATCCAATGTAAGTGATTGCAGTGAACTTTAAAAGACGATCAAAATCAACTTTTTCTACTACTGATCATAATCGTCAAACGAAAAATTGTAATTTGCTGTGTAAGCCCAAATGTTATACAACAATCAGATTCACACTGTTTCCCGCATTACTTTGCGGTAAGGTAGAACCTCCAGAGGGTTAAGACACTTAGCTCTCCACTTTTCGCAAAATTTTTCGAGGCATTGCGTGTTGACTGGTGAAGCCGGCCTCTTGTCTTGGTGTCACAGCGAAGAAATAAAAAAAAAACTAATAAATAATAATTCATTCCCCCGAGTGGGAATCGAACCCATAGTCATGCTATATTTCATCCAAAATGTACTTTAAATCTTCAAAACAAAATATGTTTTACTAAGATGATATGCCTAGAGTAACCGAGTAGGTTCAATAGGTCGTTTTACAATGTATAATTTATGTAAATTTGTGACATCACATGGAATAATAATACAGTACGCTGCAGGACAATATGCTATTATTGATGGATTTATCATTTGTATGTAAATATGTAACATAAATTTAATAAATCTAACCATTGGAAACTCTATATTATTGTATAGAAGGTAGAGTATTATTATATGTTATTAATGTGTGATATATTTATATATATCATACATTAATAATAATAATTATACAATAATAATTGTATTAATGTCTATATAGAACGTCTAAAAATTTACATATATCTATAAAGCATACGAGAGGCCAGTGGCGCAGTAGCACAGACATGTGACTGTAAATGCGGCAGATTGTGGGTCCGATTCCCACTTGAGGAAGTAACATTTTTCCTCAAAATTTCATTGGGGGAAATCGGCAGAATGTGGGGAATGGAGCTTCTTAACACCAAGCTCCATCTGCCCGCGACTGCTACACTGCTACCAGCGGCATACAACATGAAACTGAAACTGAAAAAAAAATAGAATAAAATCACAATATATGAGAATTCATACAATTCATACAAAATTAAAAGCTCGCGGCTACAATAGTTACATTGACAGGGACGGTTTGTCGCCAGTTTCCACGGCGTGTTCGAGATAAGATGGCATATTGTTACGATACACTATTGTTACGACACCGAAACTTAACTAACACTACAGTCAGCGCTCGTTACGAGACGGACGCTTTTGGAAATCACAGTTGACGTATTTTTGAGTCTTTTAATTTTTTATTTTTACTTGTTTAATATTTATAAATGAATTTCAGCAGATGAAAACTGTTCAGTGATTGCGTTTTTTCAAATCACTTCTTAAACTGGACGTTTTCTATATTTAAACATGATAAAAAATATACTAATTAGATTATAACATAGAGTATCATTTAATTTGCCTATTAAATTGCCTAAAAAAGTTATTAATATCACAGAAAAACAAGATGTATCTACATAAAAATATTAATATGAATAATTTATATTTCCGTCCATGCGAGGCCGTTGTGTCGCAGGAGCACATAGGTGTGACGGTTACAAGGCGGTTGTGGGTTCGATCCCCTATCGAGGTAATGAATTATTATCTATTAATATTTTCATTTCTTCCCTCTGGCAAGCAAGGCAAAAGCTTGGCTTTGAGTTCCATTACATAAAACGAAATACCTCGAAAAATTCGGGGGAAACTGGCGAATAGTGTCTTAACACTTGGTTCCCTCTGCCTTCTCTGCTATTTGCGGGATGCAGCGTGAAGTTCATCTATTTAAAATAATAATTTAATACAAAATGTACTGATATATAAAAATATTAAAAAATTATATAATTAACAATAACTTCACCGCATACATTAATATCGACAATGTTCCATCATTGATATCATATATGTATAAAAGATTAACCTGAACTCTGAAATGCTGATAAATCATAATGATTTATCCATCGCTATCGACAAGGTCAGCTTGGAGTGGAAAACCAAACGTCATATAACCATATCTTGGTCTAACACAATACGCTATTTTTACTTTGAGTTATATTTAGTTGTTTTTTTCAGCTTCACGCTGTATCCCGCATGCAGCAGGGTAGGCAGTTTAGTGTTAAGACACTCCGCTTCTCACTTTTCCCCGAATGCTGGAGGCATTGTGTGTCTATTGGCGGAACTCAGCGAAATAAACAAATAAATAATTTCATTGTCTCGAGTAGAAATCGAACCCATAATCAGTCGCGTTTAGTCACACCTACTGTCACTACTACTGGTCACATAATAAATTGTCTGTTAATAATATTTTAATAGTAGATTTTATCTCTTTAAGCATATGTCTTTATAGAGTTATCCATCAGATAAACGTGTCATTTATAATTTATCCATTTTGTTGTTACATTGTTTTATGTGTTCTTATAATTCATTTAAATACAATACTCCATTTAATTGAATTTAAATTCATTATCACTAAAATAAAAAATTGCGACATTGAGTTCTGCCACTCAACATGCAATGCCTCCAGAATTAGGTGGAAAAAATCCGATGATCGTGGGTTCGATTCCCAATTGGGGCAATGAAGTATTTAATATTTTCATTTCCTCTCTTTTTTGAGTTCTGTCACTCAACTTTCAAAGGAAAGTAGTTGAAAGTGTTTCAAGTAATTGGCGGAAAGTGGGAAAATGTAGAACAAAGCTGTGATTATTCAATATTTGAAGAATATTGTATAATTACGTCTATTATTTTATTAGTAAACATAATACTGTTCGAAATCGATTATTTTGTAATGGACATCATCATCATGAGGGCTTACCTATTCATCAGCTTCACGCTGTATCCCGCACACACGGCAGGGAAACTGGGAACCTAGTGGTAAGATTACTCCATTTCCATTAAGACACTTTCGTTCATCGCTTATGGCTGACTTATTTTAAAATTTACCTAGAATGATTACTATAGATGGAGATATTCTTAGTGAACTCTGAGATCTATGGAGATACTATGACATTGAACAACTTTGGCCTCAATTTTTGGAAAAATGGCTAATGACTGACACAAAAATAAGAGAAAGAACATAAAATATATATATTATTTAAAAAAAAAGCTCGCTTATCTTAGCTCAGTTAGCTTAAATCAAGTGAAATATAGAATTAAAAAATACCGGAAAATTCCATTCCGTTGCGATAAGAAGTAACGGTTGAAGTAAATGCATTGTTCTGAGGCATTGTAATGTTGAAAGTTAAAATTCCGTAGTTTCGTAGCCGCGGTTTTCGTGCCTCCGAATCAATTGGTTTAAGCTATTGTATGCTTTAATACATTGTGCTAAGGTTTAATTTTGTTAATTGTTTCATATTAGCCTTGCAGTATAAGGGTCTCACCGCAAAGTGGATTCCAAACCGCATAGAATGTATTTCCGGGGACATTATATACTGTTTATATACACATACGCATTCTGCAAAGTCGGACATGGTTGCTCCGAATATCTTACGGTCTGATTGGAAAGATTAATAAAACATTTTTATTGCTACCCACAGTTTTTATATTATCGATCACCTTCACGCTGTATAGCGCACACAATAGGGTAGGCAGAGGTTCGAGAACCTCGTATTGAGATACTATGTCCCCAATTTCCACTTAATTCAGGAGGAATTGCATGTTGGGTGGCGGAACTCAACACCGTGCCCTGTCTCGACACCAGAGCTAAATAATGAAAATATAAATTTAAACAAATATTTCGAGTGGTAATCGAACCCACAACCAGGCGTGTTTACTGTAGCACACTTGTGCCCTTGCGCCACGACTGGCCTAAATGCATTTTAAATTCGTCTTTTTATACTTCGTTAAGCTAGTTAAGAATAAAATATGCTCGCTATAAGAAAATCCAGCGCCGATGCAGTTATTCTTTTGAAATTGAAAAGGGTCTCCATTATACGTTGTTATGAAATATTCAAATGATCAAATGTGTACAGCTGTTATATTATATAAACGTCACGTATTTTGAGATCAATAAGTAGTTTAGAAAATCTAAAATGTTGGCATAAAAACTCGTCACAATGTCAAAACGTGAGGTGTTAAGAAATCAGGCTTAAAATAGGTCGAAGGGACTTACTGTGTTATTGGGATTTAATACTTGCGAATGTTTCTGTATATTTTTACCTGACTGTGAATCATGACTGCAAATCTATAAAGACGGTTGTTTTTTAGCGTGTATATATGTGAGTCCGTTCTTTTGTTCCCTTGTAACTGTTAAACATTTTGGGTCTATTAGGTTGGTTGTACATGTGCCTATTTGATAATACGTCCAATTGCTATAGTTATTTGAACAATACGAATTCAAGTATTGTTAAAAAGTACTTTCTTTTTTTCTTACAATTTTTTTAGGATTCCGTACCTCAAAAGAAATAAAACTAAACCCTTATAGGATCATTTTATCGTCCGTCTTTTGTCTGTTAGACCATTTATGTTAAAATTAATATGAAATACTCAACACTACGATCCCTTGCAGTATTGAAGATTACGATCAGCATTTGTGCATTTTTTTTGCAGTTTGCTGCGTTTTGTACAAAATTTATGGCTTAATTAAACAACTCTGACATTTGGCAAAAAGTAAGAAGCTGAAGTAAGACTATGGAAACATCTGATGGAATAGAAATTTATATTATTCTTTTAAATACTTCTACCTGACCAATTTTATTACTTGAAGGCGATACATTTTAAACAATGATTCTTCTGATGAGAGATTAATGAAGAACTTAAACAAATAAAAGTCCCGACTGCAAGAAAAAAGAACAAGTCCATTAGTTTTTTAGGATACACGTAATATAGGTGGCATTATGTAGACTCTCCCTTGTAGAATTGACAAAGACAAGTTACAATATAAAAAAAAATGGTATTAAATATTTCACCACAGTCTTAGAATATATTTAAAATAAAACTATGATTATGCAAAAACTTAACTTAGAATAACTTTTTGCTTACTAACTCGGATTTTGTACAAATTCTTATAATAATACATTTCTGAAAACAATAGCAAATAATTAAGCTGCGAGAAGACGTAGAGCACAATATGAAAATGAATGAAAGAATACCATTTTTCTAAACGAAAATACATTTACTGGCCCCTTTTTTCCTTTTTGAATTTATAGACGTTAACAGTAAATGTTACACTTGTACAGATCTACAAAGAAATAATATAGCGGTGCTGTTCATAGTTGATGTACGATATTATCTAATTACAAATTTCCTATATTAAAATTGTATTTCATCTAATCATATTCATTTAGACCAATATTAATATCGAAAATGAAATTGTATTTAAGCACACGTTTCCCACAAGCTTAAAGCACAGTATTATACATATATACACAGTACACGCGTCTCAGTGGTATCCAGGTATTATATAACGGACACTAAATGACCACTAAGCACTTGCGGTCACTACATTAATTAGTTGCATACTATCCGTTAAATATTTATAGCACTGTCTAAATTTCAAATTCATATGAAATTCGTTTATTTGAATAATATAATTGAATGGGACTAGAGGCCGATGTGGCGCAGGAATACAAACGCGTGACTGTTAACGCGACACTAAGAGGTTGTGGGGTTCGATTTCCATTCTTGATATCTCTTGGCAGAATTTGATATTTTCATTTCTTGACTCTTGTGTGCACAAAGCGCGACATTGAGTTTTGCCACTCAATTAGTTGTGCTTCCAGAATTCGGTGGAAAACGTGGAGCGGACTGTCTTAACTAGGCTCCCTCTGCTTACACTGCTACAAGCATTAAATATAGAAAAGTAATAGAAAATGCATTGAAATTGTTGAAATAGACAGAATAGTTATTTATATGTATGGATGACATCTTCTTAATATATTATATTATCGGTAGACAGTATATAGCGTTACTATTTTCTATATATATTTATTTTATTCTATACTAATTTTACTAATAGTATTTGGACACTCCATTCTCGTCTTTCCAAGAGTCGAGAGTGAGCTCGGTGCTCGACGCTGCACTTTACCAAAGTGGGAAAGTAAAAATAACTAATTCCCCCGAGTGGGAATTGAATCCGCGAACATCGCGTACGTCCCAATGCGATGAAATTTAAGAAAGCTGCATCGTCAACGTCGTGATGTGATTTATGACGCAAAGAGATTTTCCTGAACTGAATAAGAGATTCATTAATATTAAATAATGTGAAAATAAAATTAAAATTATCGGGGTAATTACCCAATACAGGTAATTAGTTATTTATTTACCTTAAGAAGTAAATCTATAACGGTGAAGTTCTTTTGCTACTTTTAATTAAAATTTTCAGTATTTTTTGTATTTTTTGTTACAGAAATGATTAAGTTGGATTTTTTTGAATGAAGAAAAGAAGATGTTCAATTAATGTTTAATTTATTTATTCTCTCTCGAGTTTTTTAAGCTTAAAAGATAAACGATCTTTTAACAACAAATATTTTGTTGACGAGATATATTAAAATAATATATCAAAAGCTTTAAAATATCTTTTGCAAGAAGCGTACATTTTTAATAAATTCACAATCTTTTATATTTTATATCTTTGTGTATGAGGACTTACTTCAGAAAAGGTATTGTTCGAAAAGATTTCTCTTAAGAATAGTACCGACAGGGAAAATGCGCTGGCGGTAAAGGTCACAATATTTAGGTACTTTTAAAGTATTTTATGAAATTTACAAGTGGTGGGTATTTATATGCTACACAGCTTCAGTAAGAGCTTCACGCTGTATCCCGCACACCTGGTGTTATGACTCAATTTGGAGGCATTGCGTGTTGAGTGCGTTGCGTGATCAACACCGTGCTATGCGTCGTTATGAGATTGAAAAACTGAAAATATTAAATATTTCATTTCCTCGAGTGGGAATCGAATCTACAAGTTGTCGCATTTACAGTCGCTGTGTCCCTACGCCACGACTGGCTTCACGCTGTATCCCGCACACAGCTGGGTAGGCAGACGGATCCTAGTGTTAAGACGCTTCGTTGCCCACTTTCTGCCGAATTCTGGAGGCATTGCGTGTTGAGTGGCAGAACTCGCCGCGCTTTGCCTCGACACCAGAGCGAGGAAAATGGAAATATAAACGTAAATAAATATTTCACATCGTCGAGTGGGAATCGAACACACAACCGTTGCGTTACAGTCACACCCTTGTCTACGGCGCCACGACAGTAGACAATATACCAAGCCACGACTGGCCTCAAGTTAAAAAAGTTATACTTTGAAATAATGTATTTATATTAAAATCATGTTTTTATTACCAACAAGGTAACTTTTACTTATTTTAAAAGTGTTATTCCACATTAAAGAAAGAAAAATACTTTATTAGAAAACATATGCAAAATTTTTTTTTAATTTATTTATATAAAATTTTCTCTAAAACAGTTAATTTGAGGTATATATTCATAATATTACCGTATATTAACATTGCACGTGAATAAAATATTTACAAAACCATTCAACAATTTTAGCGTTTAAAAAAAGACATTCAAAACGTTGATGGTGAAATTTTCGTTCGTCCAATATATTTTTTTTATCAATAGCTCGCTTCATTCAGCGTGAAAGTTTGAAAAACATTTGTTCAAAACCTTCTTGTAAGCGTAAAATTGTAAACGGCTATTGACACGATTTTTTCTAAATTCTTTTTAAAATCAAAATAGTTGAAATGAAATGGAAATTATTAAAAAAAATCTTTAATTTTTTTTTAAATAGTAGTAATATAAAATCACAAACTGCGTCCCAGTTTAATACAATTTTAGAAAAGAAGGTGAATTATATATTTTTTCATTATATAATTCTCTTGTAGATAGATTTAAAAAATCATTTTAATTTTTTTCCTCTAAAAGGGCAACGATTGATCGAAATTTTCTTTGTGAAGTCATTCCAAGTCGTCCAAAACAAAAATTTTGCACTCGGAATAAATCTTACTGCGTTCAATTCATTCATTTGTCCTTGAAATAGAAAAATCTCGTTTTCCAAATAAATATGAAATTTGTGAAGATGGATGGATATTTGTTCCATTTTCACGCAAAAAGTGCTGAACAAATTTAGATGAAACTTTACAATGATAAAGATTTTTAGTTAATAATAATGTTAGTTAATAATAAAATAGTAAAAGGACGATATGTATAACTCTTACCTAATAACATACATACTTGAGGATAAAATATATGAGACAGTTTACATATACTGAGCTGTAAGTAGTAGGGAAATAAATCGTAGGCCTGCTATAGGATCGTACAGTGAGTTTCTGGTAACTGGGTCACCGACTGGGTGACTTTGGCTTCTTTACGCTCACAAATAAGGCTTATTAGTCTAATAAATCCTGTTAGGTGACACATTTCCGTCTCTACTCATTTTGAGTGCCGCTTTCGTATACGCAGAATGAACTGAAAAGGCTCTACGTGTCGCTTTTTTTTAGTGTTTCAGTAAAAAACAGGTTGTATCTATCAAAATATTTTTTAAGTGATAGTTTTCCAAATTTAGTAGGTTTATTTTAGTTCAAAATCATTAAAATTTCTAACATTAATTCATTATTATATTAGTATGGTATTACACAAAGTTCCAACAGTATCGAATAATTGTCTCATGGACAATGTATATCAGGTGAAAAATACAGAGTTAATGGTAATTCAACCAATTCTTGATGAGAAAGGACATTTATAAACTGATTTGGTTCTTTAAAATCGTAGAATAAATTCTATCCACACTATGTTATGTTAATTTTAGTTTTATTTAAGACACAGGATTTTTTTGTAGAAAAAAAAATACTTAAAAAAATTATGAAAAAATGTTGCGGTTTTGCATTATTATTTTATAGATATACCAATTGTTATATATTAACTATTCGATTCCAGTTATTTTCAAACTTAAATATAAGTAAAACCTGTAAAGAAAATATATTTCTCTGTCTGAAATTCGTACGTCACGCATATTTTTCATTCTCACTCCTCGGATTCTTATCACCTGCAATTCTTCATATACACATGTAGGTCTTTCTTAAAATAATATATATTCATAAATTATTTGATAGAAAAAAAAAAATTGTACTAAATCACTCCGTTTTTCCTCCTCCGTTAATCTACTATTATATTCTTATATTTTATATATTTATATTATATTTAGTTACACGTCGCTTCCACCACACAGCAGGGCAGGCAAAGAGAACATGGAAATCCAGATACTTCCTTTTGCCCATTATCCGTCGAATTCTAGAGGCGTTGCGTGTTAAGAAACGCTTTGGAAAATTTAACCTCACATTTAACCTCAATTGAACAAATAAAAAAAATGAACAAACAACGAAACAGATATATAATTTATTTAAAAATTATACAGTAACGGCGACTAATAACAAATTGAATCACTCAGTAATAACACCGCGAGTGATTTTTCGGGTCATAAAGCCGGAATGGTTACGGGCATATAGCTTCTAAATATTCATGGCGGCGGCTGCCATGGCCAATATTTAGAAGGGACCCCCAATATGACTTCTCAGTTACCACATATTTTTATTAATTTTTTCCATTTCGTTTACACTCGTTGTGTGCTATTTGCGGTTAATTGAATTAGATGATATTGTTATTTTTATTATTTGTGAATAATTTAATTGCAAGATTTATTTTTTGTTTGAATACAATTGTAGTTATATTTTTTATTATGTATATTATATTTTAATATTATTTTTTATATAGTATTGTAGTTAAATTTTTTCGCCGAATTCTCCGTACCATAGTGATGAAAGGAAAGTACTGACTCGAACCCACAACCGCCCCAATTAAAGTTCAAGTTTGTACTTCTACGGTCCCAATAGGAGTAATATATAATGAACAAATTAATCATTTAGTTTTTGTAACATTCATGATCTCATTGTATTATAATATATAAATAAATACATACAATTTTTATAATATACATACACGTATTTGAATATTGAAAAGATATCAAAATGCTTGAAGCTGTTTCAGAACTGTCAGAATTGTAAGAAAGCTCTAAAGTATATATGAAATATACACTTTAGAGCTTTAAGTGTGTATATATATAAAAGAGAAATTGTCTTTAAGACAGTGGTGCAGGGGCACAAAGTGTACGTAAAAGCTGTTGTGGGTTCGATTGCCTCTCGAAGAAATGAAATATTTATTTAAATTTATATTTCCATCTCTTCGCTCTGGTGTCGAGGCAAAGCGCGGCTTTGATTTGAGAGCCACTCAATACGCAATCCCTCCATAAATTGGTGGAAAGTGTGGGACGGAGTGTCTTAACACTAGTTTTGTACTTTGAATTGTATGCTGTATACAGTGTTAAGTTGATTTATTTAAAATATAGATTGTCATGTTGGTAGTCACTATACTATGGTAATTGCTGCAGGCTTATAGGTTTGAACGCCACCACCTACACAGAACAATGCTTGAAGATATCGCCACAGTAAAGTAAAGTAAAAAAAAATCGGTATAAATTTTTACGTTTTTTTTGGTTGGTGGTGGTTTTTTTTTGTTTGGTTGGTGAAAAAAAAATGTACGTAATTTAAATTTACGCGTAAATTTGTATATATTAAACAAAAAAGGTAATTATTATTGTGAAATAGGATAGAATTAATTAATAATTGATGCATTTCAGAAGGTACACGCAGCGTGACATAGCACCTATTTATTTACATTTGCCTCATTGTTATTAGTAATTGGAGTTCGGTTGGACGATCGCCAATGTAGCGTGAATCAATACATCAACTATTCTATTCTATCAACGTTACATTTTGGTATTCACTTTTGTTTTGTATGTAGGAAACTATATGTCTATAAGACTTACTTAAATATTGTAATTTTTATAAGAATTCATTGCAAATCATTTGTATATTTTTTTGTACTTTAAATTGTCAGTTTATCTTAATATATTTATAGTACATTACTAGCGTTATATCCTACCCTATAATATTTTAAAAAAATATCTCGTAATATCCCGTAGCTATTCAGGAGTTGCGTCTCCTGTTATCATAAGCTCAGTAATGACATCATATAATGACTACAAGAAGTAAATATCTGATTACTATAAGAAGTTATATGAATACATATTAGTAGCCTATAAAATTTGATGGTTTACTTCGATTTATCTGAGACTCTATGGTCAGATCCTGACTTAGTAGTTATGAGAAACGTTCTTTCAAATAAAAAAATATTTTTTTAATCAGGTTACAAAAGACGGAAGACACCTAACGTATATAGAGTGGAGTGTTAAGACACTAGGCGCCCTCTGCCTACCGTACTACAAACAGGATATAGCCTGAAGCCTTCATAATATTTAAATTATTACATCGTTTCTGAGTTAAAATGTCAAGAAATTATTCTTTGCTCTTATTAATTTGAGAGATTGGATCATGACAGCTTAATTATCTACTTCTAAGAGTCTTTTGTTGTTAAGGTTCTTGCTAGGGAATTTGACGTTATTTACTGGGACTCACATACTGTATATTATGTAAGTGAATTAATGTATTTTTTTCAGCTTCACGCTGTATCCCGCAGCTGCTACCTGCGGGTAGGCTGAGGGAACCAAGCGTTAAGTTAATACTCAGTTCCCTACTTTCCGCTGAATTCTAGATTAATAAGTGGCAATTTGATTGGATAGTAGAGCGAGGCAAATGAAAATAGTAAATATTTCATTCCCTCGAGCGGCAATCGAACCCACAACCCGTTAGCGTTTACATTAACCCGCTAGTGCCCCTGTGCCACGACTAGTCTCGATGTATGGCTATCTATTTTTATCCTACAAAATTATACCCTTGAGATCACTTATGGAAATTGCTATATGATACTGAATATGCTAATATTACTTAAAATTGTTCATAATATAAAGTGAACTCTAGTGTCTGTGATATCAATCTGTACATAATGTTGATTGTAATTATTGTAATATGTTAGTTCAGCTTCACGCTCTATCCCGTTTATAGTAGAGTAGAGAGTTTTTAGTGTTAATTTAAATAACTATTGGTGTACAACACGCTTACAGGGATTTATAAAACAACAAAATATACAATAAAATGCGATTTTTCTCTTAAAAGATTTTCATTTTGTTTGTATTATCAATTTAAGATATTTATCCTCGTTCCTGCTACACCCTCCAGTGTGCGGGAAACAGCGTGAAAAGTAGGCTTTGTACAGAAAACAAAATTTACAACAACATAATATATCATTAATATCTCCTAGCTGACTAACCAATTTCCAGCTTATGAATGAAAATGATTTATATGAATGAAGAGAGCAAAAAAAAATATTTGAAATTACAAAGCAAAAATACACAAAATTGCATGTAAAATAAAATGAGGTTATGTACAAGATGAATGCTCTAATACTGCGATATAAATGTTTGTAATAGTTCGTGTGAGTACACGCTGCGAATGTTCCATACTGAGCTCGCATTACAATGAACACTAAATATTGCTTTTTCGAGATGTCTATTGGTTTTTCACTTTTTTAAATGATTTATTAAAGATATGAAGATTAAGATAAGATAAGATATATAGATAGAAAGGTATAAAGATTAAAGGTCAGTTAAGGTATGTGGGTGTGTGAGTGCAAACGTGATAGGTTGTGTCTTCGATTCGCACTGGAAGAAATGCAATATTTAATATTTTCTTCGGTCTGGTGTCGAAGGAAAGTGCGGTGTGGAGTTCCGCAACTTAAACAGCAGGTTCCAATGTTCCCTCTGTCTACTGTGCGGGAATCAGAGTGAAGTTAAATATGTATATATTTTATGGGATAACTAGCATTCAATAAATTAAAATAAACAATATAAACACAATAGTTTATTTCTTAAAAATATTGAATATTACCTTATTATGAGCCTTCACCTCTCAATCAAGTATCAATTCTGTACTCGCATTGCATAAAATCAAAATATAGCCTATTGAAGTAAGTAGCATAATAAACAATTTGTAAATCGTACGATATCTGTGCCAAATATCGCGACAATCCACTTTAAGTGTCGCGGCGTCAAATACACCGAATAAACAGACAGATAGTGTCCGGATAGAATTTATGTTGCCGCGAGAATTCTGTCAATTTATTTGTATTATATAACGAATTTATAATAAAAACGAAGTAAAAAAACGAGGATGAGTGGCTGTAACGCGGAGCTTGTGGAATCGATTTCTAAACGGGGGATAGAATTATAATTTATTTATATTTACATTTATTCGCATTGGTATCAAGGCACACATACGGCGTTGAATTCCGCGACTCAATAGGCAATATCTCGAAAATACTGTGGAAAATAGAGATTTATATATAATATGAATATTTTCTGACAAAAAAATATTTTTTTGTCAGAAAATATCAATAACCAAATATATCGGTACTTTTAGTAAACGCCAACTTCGACATGTATGTTCGGTTCATGATAAGACTACATCGAATTTTTAAAAAGTTTGATTTATTAAGCGAAAGCTTCGTTTTAAATTTGCATTTTTTTAAAGACCTGTGACCTTCATGGCGCAGTGGCACAAGGGTGTAACGTGATAGTTGTGGGTTCGATCCCAACTCGGGGATGTGGAACATTTATTGACGTTTATATTTCTACTTCCTCGCTCTGGTGTCGAGGCGCGGCGTTGAGTTCTGCCACTCAACACGCAATGCCTCCAGAATTCGGCAGTAAGTGCGGGATACAGCGTGAAGTTGATTTATATTTTTATTTCTTTACTCTATCAGAACAAGGCAAAAGCCCGACGTTGAGTTACATCACTCAACATGCAAAGCCTCGAAAAATTCAGTGGGAAGTGGGGAACGGAATGTTTTAACACTAAGTTCCCTCTGCCTATCCTGCTGTGTTTGGCAAATACAGAGTGAAGCCATTTTATTTTTAAATATATTAATAAACTATTGAGTTCTTATATCTGTATAAATCCCTTATGCTGTACACTATTTAATAAGTAGCAAATGCTTCCCAACCTATAAATAAGATAGGGGCATAAAAATAAAATCGAATATCATATTTCACGATACAAAACAATAAAATTGAATCCCTTAAAAATATGCGCGAATCGAGTGACCCAGATGCAAGGGGGTTGGCGGTGCGCCAAAATGTGTTATCAACTGTGAAGAGATATAATAGAGTTTCCAATTTTTTTAATTATCTTGACTTTGACGTCGGGAACTGCAGTGCATTCATTATGACGATACATCCTTGACACGTTTACATAACCTGTCCGAGAACTGACGGAAACTAAGCCTGATGATGAAGGTCAGTTGGTGTATTAGAATTGAGTGGTAGCCAAAGGTAGAGGTGTGTGATTGTAAGGGCGACGGGTTGTAGGTTCGGTTCTCACTCGAGGAATATTTAATATTTAAGTTTTTCCTTTGATTAGGTTGGCAGAATACTCACGTCAAAAAAATGTCAATTATGTGGCAGAAATCAAACCCACGATCTTCGCAACAGTGAAACATTTGTGCCCTTAAGCCACGAGGGCCTACGACTACATTTACTTTACATTTTTATACTAACTTACATAAGGCGTTTGACTTTGCTTTGTTTCTTTTATTCTTTCTGCTTGTCAAGTTCATGCATGCGAATATTATCCTAACCGTATACAAAGTTCAAACACTGCACAGCAGAATGGTATAATCCTTTTAAGAAAATAAACAAATGAACTCGTAACTATATATATATATATATAAATCGAGAATTTCTGTTTTAGACATTCAACTGGAGACCGTATTTTGTGTTCATGGAAACTACAGTTAGTGCTGTTTAATTCACCATAATGCTCATCAAACATTAGTATGAAAGTTATATATACTTTTATTATTTGATTTAACTTAATTCTGGTTAACTTACAATGTTATACTAACATTCTTTGATGTACAATTTTTTTGTAGAACGGGCCAGGCCAGACAAGCAGTCATCTATTGTGTAGTTAGTGTTAAGACACTCCGTTCTCCATTTTCCGTCGAATTCTGGAGGCATTGCGTGTTGAGTGGCGGAAGTCAACGGTGTGCTTTGCCCCGACTCAAGAGTTAAAAAATGAAAATGTAAATGTAATATATACAGTAGAAACTTGATTATCTGGCTCTCAGGGATCGAACCCACAACCAGTCGACTTACACGCACACACAACACGCAATGCCTCGAAAAATCTGATGTGAGGGAATACAGCGTGAATCTGATATACTATATTTAATTATCTAAACTTCATTACTTTTAGTTTTATAATCCTGTAAAGGTATTTTTTAAATTTTTTTATTAGTATTTTTAAGTTAGATAGCACGATAGACAGTCATTCATTAACGCTCGTTTATTTTTTAAATAATATTATTTTGCTCTTTCAACGCGAAATGAAATGTATATTTTATGAACATCAGGTTTATAAAAAATATTTTTTTCCATACTATGATGAAAACAGAGCATTTTCAATATAAAAGAAATGTAATATTTTTTTGTACAAAAAAATTAACACATTGTAATATATTATTTTTGTTTTAAATAAATATATTAAGATGTAAACTGCTTACACATAAAATCGCATTAGAATTACGTTTGTTTGTTATATAAGAAATGTAACGTTTAAAATTTTGTCATTGTCAAGGTGAATTCCACCTGAAATTCGGGTGGAAAGTGGAAAATGGAGAGTCTTAACACTAAAGTTTTTGTATTTATTAAAAAATATGTCCAGCTATTTTAATTGCTTTATCTGACTTCAAAACAGAATCTCCACAGTTTTAGACGAAAATTTAAGTTGTTATTGACATAAAGGCGTTAATGGCTTAGAGCTTTTTTTAAATATATAAAATGAGATGAAGCTGGCAACTTCGTTAGCATATACTGTGAAACGTTAAACTTGAATTTTGTCTCCCGTAACCACTTCCGTAAATCCACCCTTAGTGTTTCCCAATATTTATCAATATCGTTTGTCAATTTCTTGCAGTTATACAATCATCTTTGTGAGATCTGCCATTAGTTTATATATTAATATGAAAAGGAAAGAGACGAAAAGGAAGAAAGGAAATAGAACCTAGTGTCTGACAGACACTCCGTTCCCCATCCTGCACCGCGAATTTTCATGATGTTGCAAGTTAAGTGGCGGAACTCAACGCCGCGCTTAACCTCGTTATCAGAGGGAATAAATGAACATATTCAATCGAACCCACAACCGTCGCATCGAGTTCACTACTGTCACCCAAGACGGTACATGAATAATATACTTGCCAGAAATATATTATATATGAAAATATATCTAAAAGATTTAAGTCTTTAAAGTTTGAATATAATTTACCACAAGTTTTGAATCAAGCGGTATCAAATGCCACTTATTCAAGACACTACTTTCTTTGTGAGTGCCTTCGAGATCATTTAAACTTCGTAGCTACATAGCACAAGATGACTTACTGTTCTTCACTTCTGATATGAATATTTTATTTGATTGGAACAGCCTGCGGTTTCAGAGTTAA
>JBAIZZ010000613.1:0-17998 GCA_037355905.1 Heliconius aoede | reverse complement strand
TTTTTTTTTTGTTTATTTTGTTTATTTATATTATAGAGATGCCCATGTCGTTGCAGAAAAAGAGTAGGTGAGTCTCTGTGTCCCTCTCAGGACGCCGAGTTCCGCTACTTTTGGGGAAATTGAAGGACGGAAGTGTATTAATGGGAACATAGTGTCAGTGGGTTCCCAGGTTCCGGCCAGGGTCAAAATGAAAACGCTACTCAATATCCCTTGTCTGTTTGCAACACGCAACATCCGGTGGATAGATTAACACACGATAGCAATATACTCGTAACTTCCCAATAAATACAAATTATATATTACTCAATCCATCAAGTACCGACAAGTAAACAATTCTCTTTCAAGGCTAACTTTTTATACCTTTTGTTATAATATTTATACATACAACTTTTTCCACAGACCCTTCCTTGTCTTGGTTAGGATTACAATAAAGGCTGTTACAAAGTGATGATGATATAAAAATATTTCATTTTTCCTTCTTAGAAAATGAAAATATTGAGCATTTCATTACCTCGAGTGGGAATCGAACCTGCCACTGTGCTACAATTATATACTACGTATAATATATAAAATATATACATATAATGTACTTTGTATAGTAATGTACCGTAGGTCCGTGTGTGGGCGCTACGGCTTTGATGTTGGGGTGTTGGAGTATTTCTTCCTTTATTGTTTGCCAATTTTATTTTTCCTCTTTTTTGTAGTAATATTTAAATATTTTTGCTTTCAAAATAGCTTGGCAAGCGTTTGCGTTGGAAAATATTTATAGTAATAAATATATATCTGTAGTCTCTCTCGGTAAAAGACAAAAAGGATTTATATTTTTAAAAAACGTATAAAAATCTTAACGTAACGGCATTCAAACCAGCCATTTGGAAACTAAAAGAATATCTTAGTTTGCATTAGTAGTTCTTGAGATTTGCGCATACAACTAAACAAATTCTTTATTTTTAAAGTGTTAGTATAGTTTACACATTTCATCTATCATTCAGAGTATAGGTGATTTCAGAGTGACCGTAAATATTCTATATAATACAGGTATGCACTGTAGTTCCCTCACCTTACACATAACTTAAATATAAAAATATTTATATAAAGTTATTTAAAAAAATAAAAATAAACTATACCTTTATTCACAAGAGTAAAGAAAAATGTAATTTAATATAACAGTAATAATCATTATATTTTAATTAAAATAAAAGTGAAGATAATTAAATAAATAATGGTGAAGTATTAGTGAAAGGTACTTACAAGAACCGCCAAACTAACTGCCGTATATGGGTCCGCCTCTAAGACTTGTGCTGCATCTGAACATAAAAAAAAAGAATAAGAAATAGAAATAAAACTCTGAAAGTAGAAGACTCATTCACCCGCACAGAGAATGACTTCAATTCTAATTATCTCAGAGAATATCTCAGGATTTCTCTTGAATAATTCCAGAATAATTTTCTCACGTTCTAATTCTACGTTACCTTGTGCCCTTGGCAATTAATGTATAGTGCGGTTGATGAGTCGTGGCCGCCCTCATGTTAGGCTTTCTGAACTTTTGCGCATTGTCCATTCGAAGAAAATTTATCAAAAGTAAGGAAAATGTTCTATGATCGAATCTGCGCTAGCATTTACAGTAAGCTTCAAGGAGGCCACGACTCACCGACAGTACTGTACTGTACTGTTCTGTACAGATGTTGAGGTAGTCATGGAGCAAGGTGTGTGGAAAGTTATTAAACGATATGCCAATTTACTTAAAGCTTCAGGCGAGGCTTTAGATTGGTTGATTTAATTTTATAATGTCTGAGTGTAATAGTGAAACTGTAAACGCGACGGTTGTGGGTTCGGCACCCACTTAGGGGCCTGAAATAAAATACAAAAAAATTGCTCCGTCAAAGAGGCAAAAACGCGGCATTGAGTTCCGCCACTCAATACGCAATGCCTCAAGAATTGTACGGTTATTGGGGAAAGTAAATGTCGAATGGGGAACGAAGAGTCTTAGCACTAGATTCCCAGGTCCCCGCTGCCATCCCGCGATTTGCAGAATACAACGTGCAGCTATAAAAAAATATAATAAGAAACACGCACGGTATAAAATATAATTCGTTTAATTTTATAAGCCTCGTATAGTATAGCACTGTCCAGGGAGCTCCTGTAAATAACGTTAATTATACCATTTGGGAAGAGGTTCCTTTTATGTCTACATATTTTACTTAGCCTATCTACATTTTTAACATTAGTACAAAAAACTCTCTGACTCTCAATGTCTTGAAAAATGGTTGCCTCTGCCTACCCTGCTATGTGTGTATGTGAGCACACAGTGCCTGGGAACCTATTGTTAAGTCACTTCGTTCCCATTACGAAACTTGCGTCCTCTTCCTCCACTCTCCGCTGAATTTTTAAGGCATTGGTAACAAAATTGGTGTCAAAATATATTTTCCAAAGCATAGTTCTACTTAGTATATCGTTGTACTCTGCAAAGTTTCCCACGCATGATGCGAACACGTGTGACGTCACGCGGACGCTTGCTCTTGACATTGACGTCACAGAGTATAAAACAGTCCAATCAATATTTAGCTATGGATCATAATTATAGATTTATTGTATGAAAATATTTATAATACATATGTGAATGTGTTAGCCTATTTCTCCGCCGTGGCGCAGGTGCACTAAGTGTGACTGTAAACACGAATGGTTGTGGGTTCGATTTCTACTCGAGGAAATGAAATATTTATTGAAATTTATATTTCCATTTCTTCGCTCTAATGTCAAGGGAAAGCGTGGAGTTAGTTCCACCACTCAACACACAATGTCATAACAATTCGGAGATAAGTAGGGAACGAAGGGTCTTTATTCTATTCATAAAATTGCTAGTTTGAAAATATAAACCTATACTCATAATTCTACGAATATAACCGATACTTGAGTTTTCATTATTTTTCACTCATTTTTGACAGAAATAAGCCTAATACATTTAGAGATATATTTAAAAAAAAACAAATCAGCTTCATGCTGTATCCCGCCAACAGCAGTAGGTGTTGGGAACCTAGTGTTAACACACTCCGTTCGTCCCTTTCCGCCGAAATTTGAAGCATTGCATGTCGAGTGGCGGAACTCAATGTTTATCTTAGTGCTAGAGTGAAGACATGAAAATATTAATAAATAATAATACATTCTCTCGAGCGAGGATCGATCCCACGACCGCCGCGCCCGTGTCCGCGTCACGACGGCCTCTACTTAAATATCAATTAAAATATTAATTGACGTCTCTAAGTACGGCTAATCAGCATTCCTTCAATTCAGCGTTAATTTGTGTTTTGTACGACACGTAATAGTTATTTGTTATTTAACACGGAAAGTATTATAATTCCACGTTACATATGGCTTATGTAAACTTTATAATGTCGATTGTATATCTTGGTTAGTGGCTAGTGGTTGGTGCCAGGCAGCGACGTCGGGGAGATCGATAGCGTGAAATGAAAAACAAGCAGTTTCACGCTGTATCCCGCATATTAGCGTAGGCAGAGCATACCCAGTATTAACATTCTATTTCTCACGGCGCGGCGTCCGGCATTTGTGAGTGGCGTGCAGTGGTGGAACTCAAACTCAACAGTCAGAAGTCTTATTTTATCTTTAAAAAAAAACGAAATTATTATCTTTATCAACTATCTAAGAACAATCTATAAAGACTGAGGCTTTAAAGTGTAAGGTCGCTACCAGTGACCCCGATCCCGGGCCGCCCTTGACCTAGCTTGCATGCGCAAAGTTCTACAGAATCCCCGGTGCTGGTGATAAATAGAACCTTGCCGGAATAATGGCGCACCAGACACTTGATTTATCGATATCCTGCATTTAAAACTAAATCGATTTTTGCATGTCATTCAGTTATGTTTTTAGACTTAAAATGGAATTTCGTTTCTAATTTAATGTTTTAACTCATTTTATTTCCCCATTCCAATTGTCCCCTGAGATATGTGATTCTGAAGGGATCATGTACGATATAATATGCAGACTATTTTTTATTTAATTATTGACAAGAATGATAAGCAAAAAAATAATAATACAATAACAAGAACAAGCATGCAATTAATTTTACTATTACACTTTACACATACCATATGTACATTAATTAAGCGTAAATTAAAACAAATTGTACATGAAGCAGCGTGACGTTAAGAGAGGTCTAGAGAGGTAATTAAAGTAAATATTTTCATCTAGTAGTTTTTTTTATAGTTTTTCATGTAATATAGAAATTGCCAATCGGCCTTTTCATATAAAATGGCATGAAATGTTTTTAGAAGCAATAGGACGTCGCGAATTATCGTCAGTGTGATTTAGGTCAGATTCGAATTGACGCCCGCGGCGGGATCGGGGTTGTAGCGGATAGGCAGAAGGGACATTTCATCATTCAGGAATATTCTCATTTAGAACTCAACGCTGTGCTTGGTCAACAAGGGGAAACAAAGATTATTTAAATATAATGATTCCTTCGAGCGGAGATGGGAGAACCCACGTCTATCACTCAGACAGTCTATTTATCTATCACTCTGTCATTCAGAAGCTATCCCACCACTTTACTGCGTTGTAACATCTCGCACAAGAAAATTAATTGCTCTCATTCCCTCACTCTGATAACAAGGAAATGCGGCGTTCAGTTCCGAAAATCGACACAAAATACCTTCAGAATTTAGCGGAAGATGGGGGGAGGGGGGATAGTGTCATAATGAATATGGAATGTCTTAATACTAGGTTCCCAGGTTCCCTGTACATAATTTACTATATGCGGCATACAGCATGAAGCTAACAGAAGCCAAATATGACACGAAGAAACACACTCTAAATCAGGTCACATATGTGTATGTGTACACATCTCGAACTAATCTGAGCTCGTTCTGTATAGATAATGTTATTTCATATTTATAAACATTTAGAATTTATGAATGAAAATACGGAATATATTATGCAAATATTTTACCATGTACTAACAGTAGGTATTAGTGGTACGTTTAACACATAAAATGAACCTTAACCGCAAGTGCCAAATTTTAACTATTTAAAACCAGAAGTTACTTCTGTGCGTTATCTGTCCGTCACTCGGCAACGGGATAGGTTTATACGGAACTATAGGCATATATAACTATATGCTAAATGATATGTATTTTTACTACTTCTGGTTTTTTTTACATAATGTGTAAAAAAAAACAAAAGTAATAAAAATTGTTCTAATAGTGTAGAAAGCAAAGACAGATTTTTTTAAGAAGATTTACCTACATTTATATGTAGGTACGATATATCAGTTAGCTCTTGTAGGTGCTTAGATGTAAACAAAAAGCTCTTATAAGCTCCTGTTCACTTTTACTTCAAGAAAAACAATAAATTTTTCAGAAGACTTCAGAAGTTCTCTGTGCGATAGCGATAATAAATTAGAAATTAGACGCGGAGTTATGATACTCGAGAGGTCTGGTTTGATTCTTGTCAAGGCTGTTACTTGATTTATTAAATAAAACTTATATTAACTGTTATTTATTTATATTTTGTATCTTACTTTTTTTTTAGCTTAACGGCTACATTTTAGGCTGGTGGAAATTTGTGAAATGTCCCTACGGAGATGCTGTCAACATAAATAAATTGTTACAAGTGTATTACAATTCTACGCAGTGCTTGAATGGTTTTCAAGAGGCGTGGGTTCAAATCCCTCTGCGTTCAAGTTTTATACGTGCTCTACAAAACTAAGATTTTTTATAATTTACCTGTAATAGAATAATAAGTTAAAGCGGACGAAACGGTAGGCTAGTTATTATATAGTTTCTATTCATACTGTTTTCTTGTTTGCAGATCAATATACATTGGATAGTGAATACATTAAACGTTACTTGGGCGAGCTCACGCCGATTCAAGAGTCTCGGCTGCTGCAATTAAGAAAATGGATCGCCGACCTTCAGAAGGGAAAAGTGAGCTAATGCTAATTTAATCGATTATAAGTTTTTTATTGTATCAACTTATTCATACGCTGTTCGTTATTATATTATATAGGAGTGCAATCCCTCTTCCTACCTCGGGGTAGGCAGAGGATTGCACTCCGTTCCCCAATTTCGTCCGAGTCCTGGAGACATTTGGCGCGTTGAGTTGCGGAACTCAACGCCGGCAATTGCCTGGACGCTAGACCGAATGGAATGGAAATATAAATTTTAAATAAATGTAAACACACAGCCAATCGGTTTACAGTTACACTTTGTGTCCTCGCAAGACAAAGGACCTCGTACCTCGAAAATTCGGAGGAAAAGGGAAAACAGAGTGTCTTAACACTATTTCCGCTATATGCGTTATACAGCGTAAACTAAAAAGAATATAAATTTTAATTATACTCATCCATACTATAATTTTGTTAATCTACGACAAACTTTACTCGAGTATATACGGCAACTTTCCTGGAACATAAGCCCTAATTATAGTAAATGAAGTAGGTACATTACTTTTTGGAGTAATCCTCTTAGCAATTCCTCCTTGCGTATTACATGTTGATTATTTCGTGTGCGAGAACTTGGCATCATCTGTTACTTACGTTAATTTTAAGCTTTTTGTCAAAAATTTTGGTAATTATCAAAGTTAATAAAAATACCGTAAATAAAAGCGGTCGATGTACAGTGGCAAAAACATGTGACTGTACGCGATACGCGTTGTGGGTTCGATTCCCGCTCGGGAAAATTAATTATTATTTATAAATATTTTAATTTCTTCGCTCTGGTAACAAGGTAAGGCGCGGCGTTGATTTCCGCCACACCACACGCAATGTCTCGAAAATTCGGCGGAAAGTGGAATGTGGGATACAGCGTCCTGTCACACGAGAGGTGATCCGCCTCTGTTACTCATTAGAGCCAAGACTTTGTTCATTAATTTAAATTTTATTAAAAAATATATTTACGAATAACATTCGGAATTTGGATGGAAGTACAAAAAAGCTTTAATGATTGAACTCGCTTTGTCGTTCAATATCGAACGGTCTCTTCGGCTTTCAACACTTGTTATAAAATACTCGACCCTCATTGACATTCCTCGTTTCTATCCCGGAGACCAGAGTGTACCGGCGTGGGTGTCCTTTTATACTTGACTTGTGTGCCAAGAAGGACAGCAATTGTAGGCTAAATACTTTTACGTTATATAATAAATTTTGTTTACGTAGACTTTGAATAAGGATAGCAATAATTGATAATTCAATTAACACACAATTTAACTATTGGCTGCTTAACTATTCGAACCCACAACACGTCGCGCGTACAATGACACGCTTATACGCGTCTGCGCCACGACGGTCTCAATTATAATAATGATAAACGATTGACGATTTCTTAGTACCAGTGCCAACTAGTCAGCTATAAAATATTTTAAAAACCTATAAGGTATTTAGATTTTTTTTATATCATGGTGCAACGGCACAACTTCTGACTCGGATCTGTTCCCAATCGGGGGAATGAATATTTTTTTTAAACAAAATACAGATAAATTTTAAATTATAATTATATACCTCCACGTTGTGTTCATCATATACCCTGATAGATAAAGGGACCCTAGTGTTAGGACATTCCGTTCCCCATTTTAAAATAATCTTCGCCTTACTAGACTATCTCTATTTTTCGTACCCAGTTCCTATTATAGACTAGGAACATAACCTAGACATTCAGTATGCAGGAAGTATAGAATACATTTAAAGTAATAGCCTCACACTCAGCCTTGCTCAGACGGCGGAAATGGATGACAGCCGACGCTTTGTACAGATATGTAGATACCTACGTTGCATATGTCGCTGCGATAAATAAAATCAACAGTTGTTTTATTCCAATTCGTCGCATGTCACCCTTTAGGGCCATTTACTATGACTCCCTATATCCACTGGTTGGTGGCTAATCCGATAGGGACAAACTGTAAAGTTTAAGATTACCTATAAGTATATTACTTCACATAGTCGTATTTTATAATTTCTACTTATATTTATATTTTAAATGACTATGGCGCACAAAGGTATGTACATTTCTGCTAAGGACATAAATTCAGGCGTCGTAACTGAAGCTCAAGATTTATAGCCACAAATTGCGTGGAAAAGTGTGGGTAGATTATACATCTATCGCGGGTATGGGATGTATACGCAGATTGCGGTGTTTGTCGTTTTCAAATTTTAAGTAGGTTATTTTTTAAAATTGTTTTGCTGTATTCGTTCAAATAATAAATCTGTAGATTTTAAATAAATGTCTTTTTATCTCTATTTTACTTTAGGGCGCCGTAAGGAGTTTTTTGTCGTAATTCTTACGAGGACGGAAAATATTGAGTGTTTCACCTTTACGTTTCACAGTTCACATAAGCGAAGTTGCGGGCGGTCACTAGTTGTTAATAAAAAGCATAATTACCAGGTACCAAGTGACACAACCCTCCTCCGTTTCCTCCGTGCTCGTGACTTCAGCGTGGAGAAGGCGAGAGAGATGCTGTCACAGTCACTCCTCTGGCGTAAGAAGCACCAGGTGGACCGGATATTATCGGAGTACGAAACTCCTGACGTTGTTAAGCAGTATTTTCCTGGTGGCTGGCATCATCATGACAAGGGTATGTTTTTTGTTATTTATTACTTATTGTGATGCGGCTTCGTCTCCATGATCAAATGGAAAAGACACCGGCACAGCGTTGTGTGTTGAGTTGTGGGTCGATTCTTGGTCTAGAGAATGAGTTTTGAGAGAATTTAATGTTTTTTTTGTTCTCGTTAGTGGTTACAAGATAAAGTGCGCCTTTGATTTTCACTAACACGCAATACTAGTCTTAACACCAGGTTCTCTCTTCCTGCTATAAAGGGGCTGTAGCGTGAAGCTAAGAAATCAAAATCAAAACTAAATAATAAGTTAATATTGTATAAAATGAAAAATTATTTTTATCTTTGTTGTGACAGACGGACGTCCTCTATACATACTGCGACTAGGTCAAATGGATGTTAAGGGACTATTGAAATCTATTGGTGAAGATGGACTCTTGAAGTTGGTAGGTTTATAAGGATGAAATTTTTAATTATGCAATATATAAATTCACAGCGCTACTTTACAGCGACTAACTCACGGGACAAAAATATTATTAGAACCCAAATAAATACCTGATACTGTATAATGTTACTGTATAAGGGCCAGTTCTCACCGCGAGTGGACGTTAAACTCGCAAGTGTAAACTTAATACTTGTATTATCCATCAATAAATAGTCAGTCGGTCGGCGGTATGGATGTTTAATGGCAGAACTCAAAATTCTGTTATCTACAGGCACTCAGGTGTACTCTACCTCACTAAGAACGGCAAAATGCTCGAAGACAAAAAATAAATAATATATACTTTCAGACACTTCACGTTTGTGAAGAAGGTTTAAAACTGTTAGAAGAAGCGACCAGATCGTCCGAACACGCTATCCAATCCTGGTGCCTGTTAGTAGACCTGGACGGTCTCAACATGAGACACCTCTGGAGACCTGGAGTCAGGGCCTTGTTGCGCATCATACAGATAGTGGAAGCTAATTACCCAGAGACAATGGGTAGAGTGCTGATTGTGAGAGCTCCGAGGGTGTTCCCGATCTTGTGGACCATTGTTAGCACCTTTATAGGTAACATTTTTATTTTAATTTGATGTATGTATTGCAATTTGGCTGCTCTTGGCAACATTTATTATTTCTAATAGAATTTATAAAAAATATAAATCAAAATTAAGATGAAATAAGGCATAATTGCAAATATTTTCTTAAATTAAATATCTACTTGAACTTATTCAAATTATATTTCCCTTTAAATATATGCTCTATTGCGTGCTCTAAATCTGATAGTAGGTTTGTTGAAAACACTAATCAGTTTACCGCGTCAGTCATAGTTGACTGACATCCATCAGTCGTATTGACTGACATTACAAGATAAACTATTAAATTAATATGTTCGTTTCTTTAGACGAAAATACACGCAGCAAGTTCTTGTTTTACGGCGGCAAAGACTACCTCCAGCCTGGAGGCTTACTCGACTATATACCTAAAGATCTCATCCCAGACTTTTTAGGGGGACCTTGCAAGGTATGATACTTAGATCACTAGTACTAATTTTAAATATAATTTACTAGTTAATACAAAGTTAATACATACAATATGATCTCTCGAATTCGTCAGATTATCCGGAATCCTCCGAATATAATGCTCAAAAACATACTACAAAATGTTTTTAAGCTAGAACTTATTATTTTAAGGCTATGTAATTAACTAACAGTGTTATGTTATGTAATATAAAATATGACATGGTGTATTAATTGTAATTAAAGTTAAAGCCGCGCTCTGTCTTGTTACCAGAGAGACTAAAATAAAATAATTTATTTCCACGAGCGGTAAAAGGACCCTCATCAGCCCAGACACTATGTCTCTTGTTCAGTTATATTAATAATTAATAGTGATATATTTTACGTATGTAGTACCTTATTTACTATGGCAACAATCAATTATTCCGAACACAAAGTTTTGAATCTGGCACCGGATTAATGAGATTCCACTGTATTTGATAAGTTAATAACAAATGGGTAAAAATTAATACGTAAGATATAGAATATTTAGATTCGGTACCTACGTACGTACTATAGAACGTAGTTAGCTATAGAATAAATAAATATAGACGGAACTTATCTGTAGTCTCAGCTATAAGCTGAAAAATAAATCTACTTAAATATCATAGAGCCAAAGAGTTTGTATGGTTTAATGCACAAATCTCACGAACTACTGATTCGATTTGAAATGTATCTTTTTGTATTAAATAGGCCATTAATCGAGGAAGAGTGGCGCAGTGGCACAAGGGTGCCGCCCGTAAACGCGACCGTTGTGGGTTCGATTCCCACTCGAGGAAGTGAAATATTTCTTCTTTACGTTTATATTTCCATTTTTCTTCGCTTTGGTGTAGAGGCGAAGCGTGGCGTTGAGTTCTGCCACTCAACACGCGATTTTCATTCATAGCCTATGAAAACGGCATCTTATAATGGCTCCCAAGTCAGATCTCAAAGTTAAGAGCAGTCATACCACTTAGAAGATAAGTTTTACATTACTTTATATTATTGTTTTATATACCTAATAATTTAATTTGTAACTTGAATTATACCTAACTTTTGTTTAACGGCAGTCGGATATAGTAGATGCGTTGCTGAACGTGCCGCACGTCTATTACGACTATGTACGCGTGAGACGGTTACAGTACAGTACCTATTGTTGTACATACATACATACATGCGCTAAAGCCTATACGTGTAGATGACGTGCTATTGTCTTTATATGTTGATCGTTGTTGCAAGAACTGTCCTGGCAGCAAAGTGTCCTAAATTATGACTTCTTAGTTCTGATTTTGTCCCAGAAACGGTATACCTACTCTATTTGCCGAATACAGTAAGGTAAATAGCGAGAACAGACATTTCGTATTGAGTGAGGTAACTGGTTAAGGAAGCCGACAGAATTCCCCGTCTACAGGATTAAATGATTTTGTTTTTATCGTTTTGTTATAATTTTCCTCTTATTCATTACCACTGACTTACGTACATTACACCAACTGAATTCGGTTTTAGTACTCGTAGTGTCTATTTTCCTTGTGCGATCTATCGACACTCTTTACCGAGTTATTGTGGTCAACATGATATTCAGAGTTCAGGTGTAGGTGCTTGAGATTAGCCTGATGTACTCATGGGTAGGTGTCCGTCTAGGGACCTGCCGCGTGGTCTAATGCCTTCTCCTTTGTCTTGGACAACGTCTTCTTCAAATTTCGTCTCGAATATGGGATGTATGTATGTTTTCTTTCTACTTAGTCGACAAAATTTATAAAAAGGGTGAAATTATTCAAGATTCATTTAGAAAAACTACTCAGACGTCTCAAGAGTATGCAAAGTGGATTTAAGTACCATTAATGCTTTCATTTCCTATGAAAATAGGTTATTGGCGTTAATTAGTTGAGCTGTCATTATATTTATAGGGAACGATATAATATTCAAATAACAATAATAATGTACGACATCGGCGACGACCTTTGTTCTTGAATTACCGATACTCCTGATTTATCGACTGCCATTGTCTTATTTCTTTTTTATAGTATATATATTTAATTTTTAAATTATGAAATTTTATTTAGTATTATTTATACATAATATGGTTGCTTGACTAAATTTTCTTTTTTACTTTCACTTGGTGATGAAATACTCTATAACATTTTTCTCAACGAGACACTGTGTAGACGATCTGAATGGTATACCATTTTTTTTTTGTAATATTTATAATAATCGCCTATGACCAATGCTTCTGAGCTTTTTAACTGAGCCATGATAGCGTCCAATAAAATATTGTTTTTCCTTTATCAATTTATAGAATTGTAACAATTATTACGTTACATTTTTGAGCTGAGAGAGAGCGAATTACGTTACATAACATAATACGTTACGAAATATAAACGTAAATAAATATTCCACTTCCTTGAGTGGGGATCGAACCCACAACCGTCGCGATACAGTCACACCCTTGTGCCGCTGCGTCACAACGGCTTCATTACGTTACATCGCTTTCTCATAAAGGCTAATACGCCTACGCCCTGTAAAATAATCAATCTGTGCAAAGTTCTTGCAATTTCGATCAAATACCACTATTGTGTAAAGTAAAGTGTAACTCGTCTATTCCGTGTCTCACCGTACGTTAGCTTTATCTCACGTCGATTTACAACATATGTATAGCTACATCACTATCACTACGTCTCTGCCATGACACCTTTATAATGTCATTTTGACAGCTAGAATAGATTGTACAATGCACAGATTATATAAAATATAAGATAGTCACCCTATTGTAATGTTTATTACACATCTATATTTATTTATTGAATTGTTATTTAATCAATATCTTTAATATTTTTTAATACCTTTATTTATTGTCTTTATAAATTAAAATAAATATCGAACTTAAAGTTTGTTTAAACATATAACATAATAATAATAATACTCCATTGTCAATTTATTGTTATTAATGTACTCTATAGAAAAATAAAAAAAATATCCACATATTTACACACTCATAATGACAACATCTAAATATTTTTTTAATAAATTGAACAAAATTTTAACATTTTTCTTCGTATTATTACAGAGTTTCGTCCACGAAGGTGGTTTGGTGCCAAAGAGCTTGTACGTAAGCGGTGCCTTCACGGAGCGCGATGGAGATCCTCTTAGCGAAGACAGCATATACAGATCAGTTAGCTTGGGGAAAGGGCAGGTGAGGCAGAATTCATTATTTATGTAAATAACACAATATTTAACAAAGTTCTTCTCTTATAAAATCTGTATATTCTGTATATTAGGAAAACGAATATTATTTTAACATTACATAAGTAACACTAATACATATCTGTGATATCACCTAACGTTACTTTGTTACACAAAAAAATGAAGAAAATACTCTTCTTGTACTCTCCGTAAAATGAGAGCCATATGTTAACGTTTCTACATCTCATTAAAAAAAAACATTTAAACCCATTTTCACAGGTCCACGAGGTAATAGTACAGAACCGAGACCCGCAAAGTGTTCTAACGTGGGACTTTGACGTGATCCGCCACGACATCTCGTTCACCGTGTACCGTAGCGACCACGAACTCGACCACCCTGACCATGCCGCTGGTGAGAATTATATTACTTTAATAAGAAGAAGCTATATTACTGTAACGATTCATCTTAATCCGTTTAGTAGTTGAGGCGTGAAAATGGAACAAACATCCAGCCTGCCAAACTTTCATATTTACCATTTTAGTTGAGTGGCATTTGATTCCAGCTATGTGTGTAGGCGGCGTCATCGCGGAGGAGTCCCGCTCGGTGTTGGACAGCGGGCGCGAGGGCGAGCACTACCACCGAGTAGAGCCCACCCTCGTGTGCCACGATGGGGAGAGTATACAGGTTTGAATTTTTTAACGACTTACATAAAATAATTGTCATTTAATCTCGTTTTATCAGTGAATAACATAAATATCAAAGTAATAATTTATTGTACCTTTTTTTAAAAGTTATAATTTTTTGAACAATAAACAGCATTCTGAACTCTTGAAAAATTGAAACTGTTTGTTCCAGGGCTCACACGTTATGGCCGTATGTGGTAGCTACGTCCTGCAATGGCGGTGTGAAGCGGCGGAACGAGCACAGCTCATGTATTTCCATGAGACACTCGCCAGCCATCATTACCGGTCTGTAACTTAAAACATTTTAACATATTATTCTATTCTTTTTTAGGTAGGTAGAAAGAAATATACACTTGTTAAAATTTTAATTGTCTAACTGTATAATAGGTGTCTTTTATAAGTATTTTCGTATAATAACGCAGCTAATGTATTTCTATGAGACACATTCTCATAACTATTTTACAGCAGTACATCATACCTCACCTTATGTGGACCCTCGAGAGTAGATCGAATATACAGCCATCGTGCTTAAAGTCAGACCCTGTCCTATTGCACCCCGACAACCGCTAACCCGAAACTTATTTTTATAAATAACCTTTATCTTCCTTCTCCTTTTTATGTATGAAGTGATGTATAGAAAAAAATAATCTTTATCATATACGACTTTTTTCATAGCTATGTCAATTTTTACAAACACAAGAAAAACAAATAATGTGTATATAATAATTTTTTATACTTTGTTCCAGCGGCTCGATGTCAAGTCTCCAATCAGCTACAAGTGGATTTTCTTGTCTAAGCAGCAAGTCTGCCACAAGCTCGTGCCCATCGCGGTGATGCCATCCGTTAAACACCCCACATGCCTTACAACTTCTTACAACCCCTTTAGAACCACTTACAATTCCCTTAGAATCATTCACAACCCAACCTCTAAAAACTCCTGAACCCATCTCTCCAGTACCTTCACCTCCATTATTGTGAGAAAAGGGATAATTGGGGTAATATATATGTGGGGAATTTGAAGAAATCTAATGCTTTTGTGAAGAAATGAACAATTTTTGGTGATATGTTTGGGGCATTTGATGAAATTTCCGTATGTTTTGTCCATATTTTTGTGTAGAATTTTTGGAGATATATGGAAAAAAATATGTTATCGCTATTTTTATAAGAAAAGGGGCAAATATTGAATATTTTGTAAAGGTGAAGTATGAAACACTATATGTAGAACATGGGGGTTAATAAGTTCTATAAAAATAAGAAAATTTCGACATACTGATAAATCTATTAGATTTAAAATTAAAGTAATTATATTACGTATATTAAAAATGTTGAATTTCAAAATTTCACTGTATATCACATAAAATTTTAACTATTAATATTAAGAATATTAGTTCTAATTGATTCTGTCCTATAGATGAACGTGTAAAGTAGATGAACGTGGTGTTGGTTTTATAAATAGTTTAATAAGTTAACTAGAGCAATGGAATTTATGTGGCATTCATTATTTATAATGAATTATACTTATCTTAATGATAAAATAGATAACTTGAAATGTGATGATTATTAGTGCTTAGTGAAATCTCAATTTTGTCTAGAATGCAAACCCATATTTAATGTTCTAAAGTTCTAAATGAATAATATATATTTTGGGGCAAATGTCTTCTCTGGGGCAGCTTATGTTAAATTGTAAATTAAATACAAAATCATAACAAAAATATTCCTACTCTATTTATTTTTTTGTTGACAACATACTGGTTATGTAGAGGGTTTTAAAAATTATTTTAACTTTTAGGGCAAATTTTGAATGAATGTGTGGCTTATTTTATTTAAAAACTTAGACTTATTTAAATGTTATATTGCTATAAGAGCGTTTGCTCAAGTTAAATCGTAATAAATAATAATTCTTTTAGATTACCTTTTAAAGGTTGTCAATTGTACGGGAGATATTGAAATTACTATACCGTATTGTTTATTTTTGGGCAACTACGAGTAGAGATATTTCGACGAGACTACAAAATGTATGCCTATTTCGGATTTATACAAGGTTAGATAAGTATAACGCTGTGAAAACAGTTTTTTTAAATAATTTTTAAATCATTGTTTTTTAAATAAATTAGTTATTTCAAAAGGCCTTAGTTTCTTAATTTATCAGCTACGTAAATATGCGTATTCTTTAACATATTGTATTGTAAAATATTTTGAAGAACAAAAAAAAAATGTAATAATTAAAACAGACCTTTATACTTATGTATATAAAATTACTAACTATATAGCCTATATATATGTGAATCAATTTGTAGAGCAAGTTGCAAATATTGTGAACAAAAAAAATTGTATTCCGTGTATTGTTCGTGACATCTCGCTAACAATCGCTTAAAACAACGATTATTAGCAACTAAACACTTTAGTATTACTTTAAATAATATAAATTATTTTCGACGAAGACATTTAATTCTCTCTTTCACAATTTCTTAGGAAAATTAACTGAAAGGTAACTGCCAACTTGATACGCCGTAACTGCAATTGTGCAGTTACGACGTACACACGAATTCGGGGATTCTAATGCTGGTTGGCCGAAATATATGCATTTAAAACATCTTATAAAATATAATTTTCTTATATATTTGTAAATAAGTAATTATATTCTTTTACAAAATATGTATACATACAATACATCGTTTTGTTGTAAGTGACAAGTTTTAAATATAACAAGAAAATACTGTTAGATCCATAACCCAATTAAATTGCAATTTGCTTACATATCTGAACAAAGCTGTTAACTGTATAGCGTTTATATATAAATAATAAATATCTATGTAAAAATGCGATGTATGTGTGTCTGTATAAAGTGTGGATTTTGAGGAATGTTATCGTGAAAGTATGACGCGGCCCATCTTTGTAACGGCTGTGATATATTTGCTTGTGATTACATACATACATTAATGACACAGGTACAGGCATTTTGAACATTTTACAGTAATGCCTCTTCTCAAATTACTCGGAGATGTGTGAGTACACTATAGTTAAATGTTACCAGCGACTCGCAAGCAAAGTATCACATAACACAGGTTTAAATAACATTATATATATATAATTAAGGCAAGCTTAACTATTTTTCCTTCATAGTTACAGTTTTTATTGTCACCATCACTTAAACTATCATTTTTTTGTCAGAAAATTGTCAATTAGTATTTTTATATTTTATCATTTCTTTCTAATATATCTTTTATCGTCGATTTATTAAGAAGCAAAATAAAACCTCATTATAATAGGGACTATTAATAACTTCAATTTGTTAGTGAAAAAATTATATATATATATATGATTCGATTTAAAATTAGTCTGTTATGGAAGTTCTATGTTTATATATAAATAAATCAATTTTAGCATATTAATATTAAAGAATGAAATGTAGTCTGAAAAATTAAAATAATGTCGATTTAAAAAAAGATTAAGAGAAATATTATATAATAACATTTCATGGTCTAAATTAAAACATATATGGGGTAAATGAATAATCTGACAGAATAACTGTCATGTAACTCAAACAGTAAGGCACTGTCCTTTATAATAAAATACAAATTTATAATGATAATAATAAATAAAAAATTGCCTCTTATTATTTATTACAATGAAATTTTTAACAGCAATATCCTTTTTTATTATATTTCACAAGTTGTTTTTTGATTCCTTTATATATTGTAGGGTAATACGACAGATTATATACGAGTAATAAACAATTAGTGTGGAATTGAATAGAAATATTTTTGAAAAAAAAAAACTAATATGTGTATAAGTGTTGTTAGATTTTAAATATACCTAAATTAAAACTGCAACTTATCGATACTATCGGTTGTAAGGAAACACTAAAAGTAACCTCATCCTGCTTTTACTATTGCCTAAAAGAAAAGTATTTATTGTATAAAAATTAAACTTCTGTCTGTACATAAATTTACCAACTTTACCATAATGCCAAACCAAATGTAGAGCTCAGGAGCGTGAAAATAGGGGTGGGGGGTGGTGGGCAATGTTAGTCGTTTGGTCCGTTACCCAGAATAAT
>JBAIZZ010000612.1:0-18014 GCA_037355905.1 Heliconius aoede | reverse complement strand
TACATTTATTTATTTTCTCCTGCACTCAACTGATTCCAATATAGCTATATTATGTATATTGGATTGAAAGTATATGAGCATGCATAAAATTTATGGTCGACATCTAAGAAGGTTGCGTAAGCGAAAATTGTACACAAATACGATTTTATCGAAGTCATAATTCTGGAAGATAAATAAGTTGTTGTTGTGCTATACATAGTACAGAGTGAAACCAGTTGGAAGAAAACATTATATTTATGTTCTGATTTGTATATATTGTATTTATTTAAAATTATGGCTTAGTAAGATTCAAAAATATATAATCCATTATTTTTTATATATCATTCCCGATCTTGGACTTTTCATCTTGGACATCCATCCGATGCCAGCCACCTTCTTTAAATCGTCTGTGCATCGTGCTGCAGGGCGTCATCGGCTTGCCTAAACGCATATAATTAATTCATTTATATAAAGAAATCTAGACATAACTCTCATTTTCTGATAAATTTACGGATAAACATATATACACTTACAGAATTACAGCAGATTTATTAGTACACTCGTAAATTCGATGGTCAACAAGGGACCAGACAAATACACATTTTGTTATAACAGAAGTTACAGACGCTTGCTTACCTACTTGCTACAAAGTGAAACTTTGTTTCGCAGAGAGTAAAGTACGTATCAAACTGTTATAAAATCTCATTTCATAGAAAAAGCTGATTGTTTTTCTAATACAGAGCTTTAAGCTCATATAAAAGCTAAACCAATTCGGTCGCCGTAACACCCAATCCCACGTATCGACGATCAGTTAACAGAAACTTAAGTACGGAACCAATCGAACAGAATATATTCCACTTATATTTGCTCAAGTTATAACACTTAGCTGTAATGATTATAGCGTTTACCCAACAAAGTCAAAAGAACTTTCGTAATTGGATTGCCGTTTCTTTATTTAGAATTTTAGCCCCTAAGCACAGTGGAAATTGGGTTTAATTTAGTTTGTGGTATGTACATTTATGATTTTGTTTACGTGCATTATGATTTCTAGGTGGCACGTTTCCGTTGTTTATATAATTGGTCGGTCTTCATAGTAATTTATAGTGGTTTTCTGGGATATTAATGTAAATTATAATATGGCTGTATAACAGTTGATAATTTGTTGAGTATTTATATTATTTAGTTACTGTGATGGGATGTCAATTAAGTTTATATAACTTAAATTTTAATACCTTGAGTTATGTGAATGTAACACTATATGTATTTTACTATTGTATCGTTGACTTCTTAATGATATGGTCGTCAAGTTCAGATCAGTCATTTTTATTAACTACCTTCTACTCACAAATTTTTATACCACGATGGCTTCCACTCTTCCACGATTTTTTACTTCAAAACAAAAAATCTCAGCAAATTTTATATTCAAAGAGCGTCGACGAATAATCAACATCAACATATCAAATATAATATTAAATTTTTCGATCGAAATATAGAAAATGTAAAATGCAAGTAACTGGCGACTACCGGTACATCGATACGGCCATAAAGAGTCATCAGCCCCGCAAGCTTACGACAAATTCTTTTGATCTTATTTAGGGTAAATCTTTCGATTTATATGTTAATTTGTAAATTTGAATCTGTTGTGGATTCACGGCGTGTGGACTTTGTGATCTTGAATGTAAACTGAGCTCGGAGTATCGTTCAATCTTTGTATAAGTACGGAACAAACTTTTGTTTTTGGATCTGGGTACTTTACGAATAATTAAATTATGTATGAAATGAATAAATAACGTGTTCTATATTTAATATTTGTATCTTTTTGCAGAAATATTGGTAAAAATATATCTTCATCTTTTTCTTCAGCAGGGTAGGCAATGGGAGTGTAAAGGAACTCCGCTCCCCATTTTTCGAGGAAGCAATTAACATATCCTGTACATTTTCCATGATAACATAATTTTAATATTAATAGTGTTCAATATATAGATTTCCATCATAAAATAATAGCATTAAAATACACAAACGAGGAAGTAAGTGGAATTTCTTCGCGCAGCGCAAAATTTTATCGAGAACTCGTAATTTTCTTTGATCCCTCATCTATATTCAATGATCCAAGGAGCGTAACGCTTCGTAAGCGAATTCATTATATTTGTGTGCTCTTATACCTAAATCACACAAATCATCTGCCGTACGCCTTATTAAGTAAGATGCCTACCTTGTCTAGTGCGGTGATTAATTTTGTATCATATATTATATGTTTATTATCTCTTATGGTCATATTTTTCCCGACTGCTGAGATGTTATGGGTTGTTTTTATTACCTCATATCTCCAGAACCGCTGGACGGATTTACGTTTTAGCAGACCACGTGTTCTTAGATAGGTGATGTTAAAAAAATAATCATAGCAGCTATGGTACGCCATTAGACTTAGTAAATAAAAAAAAAGTTTAATTTCAAATACCACAATATGGGTATGAAATTTAAGAGCTTTAATACAAGGATTTCAAAAAGGTAACGAGAAAGTTAAAAAATATAGACTTTGCTTTTTTACTTTCTGACCCCGGTGTAGTCACAATGCGACACGACCGGGATAACGAAAAAGAGATCGAATATTAAAATGCTTTAATAATCCTAATGAATCCTGACAAAAAAGTGACATATCAAAAAATATATATAAAAAAAACAAAAACCCCGACTGCATAAAACAATTTTTTATAGGCAAAGCTTTTAGCGTCACGCTGTATCCCGCACATAGCAGGGAAGCATAGCAATGTATTTTGTTTAAAATATTTGAAAAAAATAAATAAATAGATATTTTTTCCTCAAGGAAACATAATAAAATACTAACATAGTATATACGGATATTATACGGCTGTGGTTTGATTCCAATTGTGATTGATATATGATAGTAGTAATTGTCGCTCTGTCTACCGTGTATGGCATATTTTCAATCCCATATTTAAATATAAATCATTGAAAGCCTTACACTCAAATGAAATGGTTAATTAGGTCGCACGTTGCATGAGAGATGAGCTATCATCACTCCCACTCCCACTCCCACTCCACATATAGTTTTATGAGGAGCGCCGTAAATCCAGCTTGACACTTTCCAAACATCGTAATTTATGTACCGCTTTCAACACAACTGTCCGTTGCAGCTTCTGACTGTAACTTCGGACCAAAATCCTTGGGGACAAATTAAATTCTAAATATATTGCCTTAGTTATGAATTTATTTGGCTTTAGATGATAAATTATATCTGTTAGTCTACCACTAAAAATTGACGTTTGTTTTTTTTTTTTATTTTTCTTACTCAGAAATAACCACTAGTAATTATGTAATAGCATATGTCTTTGATAATATTTTTTGGAATATTTTTATGTGATAGGCATTTAAGCGTTACTATAGTTTTAATTTAATTTCCTTCTACATCCAACATGTAAGTCTAAGTCACTAGATGTTTACTCAAAGCAGACATATTGTTTAATTTCGAGTCGCTATCTTGTTTTATCTGTTAAATAAGTAATCTGCAATATTATACTACCCTTAGATAATATATATATATATATATATATATATATAATTTAATTTAACAGTTTGCAAGTATAAAATTGGACAGGCACATTTAAATCGGTACAAAGTAGTTTTACTGTAGGGCATCAATCTTTAAAGAGGGTCCTCGATAATTCACAAGAAATAGCTGATGCGAAGGTTTCCGTATATGTTATAGGATGGGAGGTGATGACGTCACACCTGCGGTTTCACAGATTGCGGTTTTAACTCTAATGCAGGAAATTTTAACCTTTTAAGAATTTAAGATTCAAGCCATGGAGGCTTGCATATTTTAAATTTTAATTTTCTCGGTTCTTCACATTATTTAAGTCTTCCAAAGCACAAATATGGCATCTATACCACTATCTATATTTATTATGCATATAGACCGTCATATAAGCCGTCGTGATTAGATTCCCACTCGGAAAAATAATTATATTTAAATTATTTGATTTTCTCCCTTCTGGTCTGTCTCAAAATTTTCAAAATCCAAACAATATCTTGAAAATTCGACATTAAGTGGGGGACGCTATTGCGATCTTTCTACGCCGCTACACTGGAAAAATCGCGACGCTACAAAAATATTTTATACATTTTCGAATGTGACAGGAGACCCCTTCGATATGACGTTTTTATGGTGGTGGCGAGGAGAACCCGATAAAAAGCATCTCATACAGAATCGCAACAATTTATCTAACCACTTTGCGTTATATAACATAATAATTTTTAATAAAATATGTTTACAAATTAACATTTTTAATTAAGAAATACTTATAGTTTGACTAGTTGGTTACCCCTTCGGATGCCATGGCATGTTAAATACGTAGTGTCACCTATGGGGAGGTGTTTAAGCCTGCGGTTTTACCTGAAATGAAGGAAATTATACCCTCTTAAGAATTTAGGCCCCCGCCTATCCCGCCTGTGGGATAATAGGGACGGTTCGTTAAGAATGAGACCCGACTTGTGATGAAATTTTGCTATTTATTAGAGCCCGTCTTTAATATTGAGATAATATAAATATATATATGTGAATACATTTCTACCTATAAATACCATATAATAGTATAAATACGTTCAAACCAGTTTGATTCCTTTGAGGTATGGCCATATTCGCAATTTTTTTTTAATATTTCACTGTATACATTACTCATAGTGTCAATATAGCCTTATGAGGCATATAAGGGCCCATGACATTATCCAATTTTATGTCCACAAAAAAAGAGCTCTACGTAGCCCACTGAATCGTTTTTGTGAAAACAACGTTGGCAATAAAGGGTCTTATTGTTATCCTTTGAATTTATATCCAGATATTATCGCTCTCATAAATTGCTAACACGTACTGTTCCTCCAAATCGGACGCTCGGTAAAGTGACCGAGGGAAAACCACCGTCCATATGAAATCGCTTCTTCGATAAATCTGATAATATTATAATTATTTTATCATGATTAATCTTATAATCGTTTTTATACATTAAAAATATATACAAATAATAACATAGCAACAAGTGTTTTAGCCCACTGGATCATATTTTCCTGTCATTTTGGTAGTAAAGATATTGTTGTTAGCATGTTATTCTAAAGTAATAAATAAAAGTTTAAAATTATTAAGTACGTAGAAAGCACTCTTTAAAACCAATTGATCAATACTATCAATATATAAATATATAAAATAATAAAAGAAATTTCTATTTAAAGGGCTTTTGAACGATAACGACATATTGACTAATTCTATTAATTTTGTTGCTTCGCGCTGCAGGCAGGGGGAGTCCAGTGTAAAGACACTCCACCCCCTACTGTCCACCAAATTCTGGAGGCTTTGAGTGTTGAGTGGCGGAATTGAACGCTATGCTCCTTAGATAGTTCAGAGCGAAGAAAATGAAAATATTAAATACATATATTTCATTTGCTTGATTGGGAATCGAATTCACAACCTGTCGCGTTTATATTCACACGCTTGTGTGCTACAATTGACCTAACTTGCAATCATTTCGTTGAAGAAAATATATCTGATATTTTATACATTTAAACAAATGTTACTCCACAACCGTCCCCGACAGCTATTATAAAAACGCAATATTCAGACATACAAAATGTCAAAGTTTAACCAACATTTTCATATTAAGAAATGTACAAAAATGATACGAGCTCACAAATTGGGCGCGCAGCATCTGTTTTCTAATTGAGACATTATGCGGGGTTTCGCTCAAATGGCTCGCCCTTAATAACGCGCATACGTAACTGATGGCGGGTGGAATGTACGACATTACACGAGCCCGTCCGGCTAAATGATGGCCATTGCTGGCAATCGTCGCCGGGAAAACTCCCGGATAATTGACACGAATGTTGCGAAACGACCGCCCGAATACGTAGCGCCTTAGGTGGGTGGTGGTGTGGAAGTGGTATCCGAGTTAGTTTAGGCGTGTTTTTTCATTCTAAATGAATAAAAATGAAAAAAAATGAAAAGAAATGCGTGTTTTTATTGTTAAATTGATTAAAACTTAATTGTATGATAAATATTCAATTGGTTTATGAACAATATCGAAATATAATTTTTGTTTTCTTATACCGTATATATTTTTTTTAAATATAGAAATATAAATATTTTTTTTTAACATAGAAATGAAAATAAAATTTTATCTATTACAAAATATTTAAAAATTGAATTATTTTAAATATTTTGTATGGTATCAATAGAAAAGAAGAGAAAGAGAAGACGAGTATAAATAAAAATTATAACGCTCGAGTTAAAATATATTATCTTTATAAATCAAATTATTATGGGGAACGAAAAAAATATATATAAAATTATAATGATAAAATGAAGCGTCCCATAAAGAAATTCCATAAAATTCCCATAAATAATATACCAATTAGAGAGAGACCTTGCCACCGAAGGTCTGAACGGAAGAGTTGTGTGTATATACGAGTATAATGTATTTTCTAATGAATATATATATATATATATGAAAATGTAAAATTTATTACTCTTTAATAAAAATATATCACTTGTGTTAAATTTTTATATTAAAGACAGTAATTGTGGGCCGACCTCGACGATTTTCTTCCGGAGCGGCGGTCAAGGGACACCGTTGACATGTCCCCAAATAAATTTTGCTAAATTGTCTCTATTAGAGGTTGAAATAACATTTTTGGGTTTATTTCCCTAAATACTTAGTTTGTTCGTGAGAATTTAATTTCGAATATACCGTTTGGGGCCAATGTCACACTTTTATTTTATTTTATATACTTAGTTACTTTTGACGTTGACTTAGTTTACTTTTGACGTTGTTATTTTTCTGTGAATATTTTTAATCCTATAATACGTTAAGCATATATGTTTTTGCTGAATTATTTTAATGCTGCAATACTTATTTTTATATCCAATGGTGATCTGCCTCACTGAACGATGTCATTGTGGGTTAAAATAGTACCTCATCAGGTCTTAGTGTCTGCCAATATTAAATAGAGTCATTTGTGTAATGTTCATGGTATGAAAAATAACTAAGGACTATGAAAATTTTTAACGTTTTCATAATTCATTCTTAGAAATCATAACAGAATTAGAAAGTAGAGACGTTGACTCTATCCTCCTCCTCCTCTCCTTTATTTAAGATAATGTTTAGAGTTCTGTACTCTATATCTATATAGTATTTGCTAAATATACAATATAATCCTATAGCTTATAAGGTGACAAAAAATTAAATCGGCTTCACGCTGTATCCTGAGAGGGAAACCTAGTGTTAAGGCACTCCACATTCCGCGGAATTTTGGAGACATTGTATATTGAATGGCGGGACTCAATGCTGCTCTTTGCGTTGACACCAGAGCGAAGAAATGGAAATGTGAATCCTAGATTGCAAAGACGTAAATTGCAAAGTAATTTCACTTGCAAATGTTATATATAATAAAAATATTTGTAGTAAATTTAAAGACGTTAAAATAACAAATGTGGCATAGTTGTAATTTTAGATGGATATTTTAGGTTTTATTTCAAATGTTTTTGTCATTTCTAAAAGGAACATCCAAAGTAATATATCATAAGGCAACAGTCTGCGGCTGAATGAGATGAAAAATAAAAGTAATTTCTTTTATATTTGCCAACTATATCTACGAGAAGACGCTAAATTCAAGAATAATAGCTCTTCTTTCCATGTGTAGATACTTGCGACGGAGTATGTTCGCACAAATCGTTTATTTGGTAACGGATCTTGTGGTGACATTCTTAAATGTTTATAATGGTTATAGGTTCGATTTTAACGATTTTTTGTGAGAGAGACGGGAATCCAATGGAATGGTTTAATATGGACAAAAAAAAATCTTTTCTTATAATATAAATAGGCAAATTACAGCATAATGATTTTTTCTTGTGATAAATATAAAAAAAACCAGTTAAATGTGTACTTTATAGTATACGAAAACAAAAATATATTCCGAAATTATTAAAAACAATAATTTCTTTTTTAGAAAAATAACACCTAGTGTCCTATCTATATTTGGTGTTCATGAAAAAGACATAACACGGTGCCCCGAATTTATTGTAGTCGACAAAGACCCAGATGGCTCGCCTCATAAAATACTACGAGTGGGTCTGTTGCTAGCGACGCTATACTTAAAGATAATCACAATTTACGAGATCCCTTTGCCGAAAATTTAGGAATACTTTCCTTTTAACAAGACGTCGGGCAATTACTGAGCTTCTAATAATGTGTGTCCCACCTCAGGTTTTTGGTCCATTTAATGACGCACCCTGAGATTTTTCTTACTCTGATCGTGTTACTGTTCACTTGATGTAGTGTTATTGCCTGTGTTTTTCATGCTTGTAATGTTAAATCATGTGGTGAATATTTTTATTTTATTTTTATTTTTTCAGCTTCACGCTGTATCCCGTATGTAGCATGGTAGGTAGAAGAACCCTAGTGTTAAGATACACCTTTCACCACTTTCTGCCGAATTCTGGAGTCATTTCGTGTTGAGTAGCGAAAATCAACGCCGCGCTTTACCTCGACAACAGTGTGAAGGAAACGAAAAAATTAAATATTTCTATTATTCAAGTGGGAATCGAATCCACAACCAGTTATCGTGGTGACAGTCACTGCTTGCCATTTATTATAATTATTTAAAAATGTGCTGTCACTTTGACTTAAATTACCGTAATCAAAAATTTTCTTGCAAGTAATTATGCTAATATTTGCTATTTTGTTTGGAATTTTTACAAATATAAAAAAACGTCTTGGAGGATATTTTGGACGTACCTACTATGTATATATTGAATATGCTAATTTGAAATTCCTTTTACGCCTACCCCATATTCCTTTTTACTTGGCTATGGAAGCCATCAAACAGAAAGCCTATATCTTCGTTTATATTCACGAGAACTTTATCAAAGCGCAACGTGTATCAACCCACCACTAAATTATGGTCCTCTTCCAATTTATGAAGGTCCCGCCTTTATACGGAATTTTGCATAAAATCTTCAAAAAATGTTGAGAGACTTATATCTAAATATTAAAATAGTTATCGTTGTGCTATCGGTGGATAAGTTGTGTTTATACTCTGAGTAGATTATATCCAGGTGTCCCCACCTGGATCACGATGGTAAATACTATAATGATGAACAAAACTAGCACAAGTTTTCATTCAGACAATTTTATGTTCATGTAAAGAAATTAGAGAAGTATTAATAATATTTTATTACTTTTTTTTAGCTTAACGCTGTAGCTCGCTCTTAGCAGGATAAACAGAGGTGTCCTGATAATCTAATGTTAAGACACTCCGTTCCCATCAAGATAGGAGTGTTGTGTGTTGAGTGGCGGAACTGAACACCGCGTTGCCAGAGTGTCTAATTGAAAATAAAAAAAATTTAATATTTCATTGCCTCGAGTGAAAATCGAACCCACGACGTGTCACGCTTACAGCCTCACGGTTATGCCGTTGTGCGGTAAAAATACTATAATTTAACCTCTAAAATATTAACTTTAGAAAACAATCGCTCCGTAATTTTCCAATCAATAAAAGCTAAACGAAAGATTCTCACAGCAGTTCACACAAATTCATTTCTCAGACATTACGCGGTGCCGACGCAAATGTACGCCGTTATTATCGCCGTCTGCATTCACAAAGGCCTTATCAGCGCGCTGCAACGTGACTGCATCAGCCTAATAGCGTATCTGTGTATAAAACGTCCACTTTATGAGACCCTGTCGCTCGCTATGCACTTAATTTTTTGATAGGATTATACGGGTTGAGCTTTCTGGCTGTTCCATTTTGAGAGAAGAAATGGAGATGTGAAATTTCTAATATTGTAGCAATATTTGAGTGTGAGTTGGGGCCAATAGTGAAACAAGGTGTGACTATAAACGCAACAGGTTGTGGGTTCGAGTCCCACTCGGGAAATTAAATTTTTAATATTTTCATTTATTTCGTGTCTTCTACATTTCTGTCATTGCAAAAGTTGAGTTCTGCTTTGCAACACGTAATACCTCCAGAATTCGTTGTTAAGTGGCGAGCGGAATGTCTTAACACTAGGTTTCCCTCAGCCTAACTTCTCGGTATCCCACACATAGTGACTATGACTAGCTCACTGTATGACTGTTTATACTGATTATACTGATTGAGGATAAAACACTCTTTTTTTTCTTTATTTATTAAGTCTAATTTTATAATTAAGAAGTATTCGTGATTTTGAGAAAGAATACGTGATATCTCAGTATATTTCATAAGATTATTTATCTTTAGTTACATATGTATTGTCGTTGCATGTGTAGCACGTAGTCAAAGAGCTTTAAGCTGCATGACGAAGCTACAGAACTTCCAAAGGCTTATCAGATTGAAAGTACCAGGGGGATTAAATTTTGAATTCTATCATAGTGTTAGTCGCAATGCAAGCGATGGTTATAGGTCCGTCTCACTCCCGGAAATAGATTATCTTTAGATTTTTTTTTCAGCTTCACGCTGTATCCTGCACACAGCAGGGTAGGCAGAGGGAACCTCGGAAATATAAGCATATATAAATATTTCACTTCCTCGAGTGGGAATCGAACCCACAACCGTCGCGTTACAGTCTCCCTTGTGCCACTGCGCCACGACGGCCTCATTATCTTTAGATATTAATATTATTATAATATTTACTTTATCTGTAAAATTTAAGATTCAAACTTTGAAATTTTGTTTGTAGAATGGCGACGCCATGTCTGCGAGTCGGTCCAGACCACTTCGCGATATACCCGCACACACCGTCTACTTATCAATTCCGTTTTGCTTATGAATATTTATTAGCTTTGAATTCATTTAATTATTTTTAATGAATTAAATAATCCAAATCAATTATTATACTTCAATTAATAACTTACTTAAGTATTTAGAACACTTAGTTGAGTGTTTTGTTATATAATATTATATTATGAATAATTTAATATGAAAGGAAAAAGGAATTTAGTAATTGGTACTATCAAAAATAATAAAATTTGTCTTAATTGTAAATACGAGACTTTACACACGCATCATCATATCGGTCGGTAACGCATCCGCAATCTCTTGAGGTTGTAGAAGTCTATGGGTAAAGGTGTCCACTTACATGAGGTTCTTTTGCTCTTTCATCACTCCTGAGAAAGGTGGCATATATAAAATGTTAAACATATCATTAAGATATAAATTAAGTAAAATATTATAAATATGCACTGTTATTTTGTATTAGTTCATTATATATTTCGTTTTATTCATAATAATAACAAAAAAAAAACATAAACAATATAAAATGAGCAATTATTGAATCATAAATCGAATCGCCAAACAATCAATGACAAAAATAATACCACTGCTTGTCCTCGTAGCTCCGCCATTGTGCCCCGAGTCTGAAAGGGCTGGCCGCTGGGTTATTAAAGAAAGTAATACGCCTGAGGCCGTCCTTTTGTTTCGTCCGATAGCCTCTGCTTTCAATTGACATGAAAATAGGAGTGTTTTGTTTAACTGTAGCCGACCTCTCTCTGACCTTTTAATTGTGTGGGGCTTCACGTAGTCACTGTTTTTTATGAATATACCTAGTGTAAGTTGTCTGTGCTATTTAAGTTTACTCTTGAAATATGTATACATTGATTCTACTTTCTCCTCATTCAAAAGTATTCATATTCATGACAGACATAGTTTTATGACGTCGTCTAATACATATTTTTTTAGCATATTTTTCTTCAAAACTCTCATTCACCCATAGATATCTTTCTAATTCATAATATTTAGAAGAACCTAAATATATTTCAATAGTTACATATTTTTTATCTCATATTTTGTGTTATGTTGAGACCGTTGGGGCGCAGTGGAATTGTGACTAACTACAAACATAGTCTCGATACTATCCCGCGGAATTGAATTATCACTTCTTCACTCAGAGATAGAGACGAGAGAAAGAGAGCGGAGAACTTTCGAAAATTTCCGTCGAAATTGAAGAACAAAGTCTGTCAACACTTGTTTAGAGTTCTCACTGAGGTAAGTAAACATCTACATTAACTTTGCATCACAAATGTCTTTAAAGTATACCATTCTTGACAACAGATATTATCATACTGATGGTTAATATACTAATAATATGAATGTAGTATACATATAATATATGTATACTACATTCACATTATATTCCTATTCATAGAATAATTTTAAAAAATATTTAGAAAAATATAAAAATAGAATTATTTTTATATAGTTTTTAACATTAAAAACAAAATACGTATTATATTTCATATAAATATATTCTGTTCATCCTAATTACAATCCATAAAATATGTACATCTTAATTAAAACGTATTAAGTAAGGTAAAAATTCTATTGCTCTTTCAATTTGTATAACGAATGAATGGTTTTTTTTTATGAGACATTTACATTATTCCAAAATGAATGAATTTATATTTTCTTTTATATATTTTCGCGTTTTATAATATCAAGAGCTGTCAACCGCACTGATTAAAACTCTCCTTGTATACGAGGATCCCATAATAAGAATGGCCACGTCTTATTAGAATATAACAAAGTATTTGTTTTGGAGTCCTTTTGGGGGTGAAGTCTAGGCCGGATCGTAAAGTGCGGGACGGCGCGACGAGAGACGCCCACGTTCGAACCCTCTCAAGAAGTATTGTGCGTATTATGAGGGGTCACAAAGTGAGGATGGTGATATTGGCAGTCCTTACGGGGCGTGAGAAGGTGAGGAAACTTCACATAAAACGTAAGGAGGCAGGTGCATTCCATTTCGGAGGCATAAATGTGGCCGTATTTCACGCTTCACGCGTCATTACCGCCCTTAGAACGAGTACAGGCGGTGTGTTAGCGAAAAACAATAAAAACCTTAAAGGCGAAGCGAAAGCCAAGGTTGCGACCAAGTTGATAACGCGTCGTTCGCTACCACCGTGTTTGTTTATTTTCTAGTACTAATTTCTGTTCATTGATTTGTTTAATTTTCATATAAAATAAACATAAACATAATTTTTGTTTAATTAAGCTGAACGTCATATAAGTCACTTGTAGGTTTTTGAAAAAAAAAGGAACGCAAGTTTTATACAAAATAAATAAAATATAATCAGCTCTAACATGAAGTCAAAATATACTTCAAACTCCCTTCAAAAGAGTTGGCATCGTAATTAATTACGGAATAAATAAAACTTTCATTTACAGTAATATTCAGATTTACATGAAACCCTGAAGCGTTATTTGAGTATCTTTTTAATTAAAACGGCTAACGACCTTTAGGAAGTTCATGGCTAAGCTTAATTTGATACAGACCAAAAGGACTTTTCAAAACCGTTATGTTAAATAGACCTGTCTACACACTTTTAGTGATATCAAATATGAAAACTAACTGGGTTGTTGACCGATCAAAGGGAAAGACCAAAACGTTGGTTATATAAGAAGCCTGTCATTTCAAAGCGGCAGTGTCTAACTGTAAAAACCCGACGGTTGTGTGTTCGATTTCACTCGGAGGAATATATTTTTGGATTAATAACTCTCGCTTCAATAACAAAACTAAGGCCGATGTAGAGGTCCGCCAATAAGCAATATCTTGATAATAGGGCCGAATAATGGACACAGTGTTTTAAGACTGTTGCCTAGTCTGCTCTACACGGGATACAGCGCAAAGCTCTTTATTTATTTGTTAGTAATAGAAAAGTCATATTAAGGACATTTAATGTATTTTATTTTAGCTTCACACTGTATGCCCTAATGGTAAGCAGAGGGAACTTAGAGTTAAGACACTCCGTTCCATACTTTCCGCCGAATTCTTGAGGCATTGCTTCTTGCTAAAGGGAAGATTCATGTCACACCAAAAAAATATGTCATGACTAAATATTATAACAAAGTCTTAAAATCCTGTAGTTAAAAAAATCGTAGACACTCAGCTCGGCCTCATTAAAGGCATGAGGCAAAAAAAAACCAGTTGGTCTCATTTGTCAACTGGCTCGCATCATGCACTGCCGTGAACCAAGTGGCCGACTTTACACAAGTCACTTTTACAAGGCAACTTTAATATTTCAAAATGAAAACACTTAGTGATAAGGTTTTCATTGCGTCTTCTGGTGCGATTTTACTGTTATGACCGCGATAAGAAAAAGTTGTCAACGTAAATAATATAGAGAGCTTTATGGCGCCTTTTAATTTTATATCATTTGTTTTTTTAGGTGTTCTTTTTTCTGGATGTTTGTTTGGAACTTGTGCTTATTTTTTTATACCATTCTTATAGGTGAGAATTTTTTGTTTTTTTTTCATGAATTCTTGATATTTTTTTTATTTCTTGATATTTTCATTGTACGTAAAATCTAGTGCAAAAAGTACTGTTCACTCGAGAAACGGTGAAATGAGATTTTATTTAATATACATTTTATTTTATTTTATTTATTATCCACGACATTTTTGTTATTTAAATAAAACAAATAAAAACAATGAATGTATTCAATATTAAAATCGCTTTTATTTATTATAATTATTGTATAGAGATACCCTCGTACCGAGCTGAATACTTGCGTAGAACACGCGATACGGCACTTTCATAATTCAGTGTCATAATTGACCGAGCTTTAATTAGTTGCACTGGCGTGCGTCGTAATAACCTTTTAAGCCCAACCTAAATTTTTCCTTTTGTATGAAATATCATTTTAATTAAGCGTGTTCATTTATAATATTATTAGAATATATGTGCATTTTTAATGTATGTAAATATCGTTTAATTAGCGGTCGTTGTGGCTTAGTGGGTTTTTTTCGGGTTGACACTCTCGTCGACATAAATTTGTGTGTAACAGTAGTTAAAACTGTAGACTTTGTAATCGTAAAAACAAAAACTAGAAACAAAATTTAGAAAACCTTTTAAACTTTTACTTTCTTTAAGAACAATGAACAATGTTGAATGCATTATGTATAACCATAAGCCCTAAAACAGGAATTCATTTACGCAATCTCTTGTTTTCAAAGCGTCGGGCGCGATTTAGAAAAAGATCTTTTGTTTCTCTTTCACTATGGACAAGGGTTCTCGGAATATTAAAAATACTGTAGAACAGCTTTAAACATATGATATTTAAATTTATATAAAAGCTAAGTATATGATAGAGGCCGTCGTGGCGCAGCGGCACAAGGGTGTGACTGTAAAGCGACGGTTGTGGGGATCGACCCCACTCGAGGAAGTGAAATATTTATTTACGTTTATATTTCCATTGTCGAAATATATATTTCGATGGCCCGAGTTATATTTATTAGTGCTATCATATTGTATTAATATAATTAACAGTTTATCTTTTGACGATAGATTAATGAATCATCTCTATCATATTTTTCGTAATTCAAAATAAATAAGTAAACAAAAAGAATTGTGGCAAATATATAATGGTCTATGATAAAACATGATTTCCACATAACTTTAACATATGTAACGGAAGTGAAGCATATTAACAGCAATAGGGAAGTATAGTGCTGGGTCACAAGTACCCTTCGCCTATCCCTCCCACTGTTCGTGTTCTTCAACTTAGTTAATATTAACTATTTTCTAACTCCTCTATTATTGAACTACAGTCTACAGTATATTACCATCGTTTCGAGGTACGAGGGGTTGACCACATTTCAAGAGACTGTTAAGATAGAAAAAGAATAAGTAGTATTTTGTTTTTAAATTGGCTCTTCTCTGCTTATCTTGGTATTTATTATTTGGTATAATATAAAGCATGATGCAAAAAACGTAAAATAGACAGAGAGAAAAAAAACACTAGTATATGGGTTCATGTCTCATATAGAGTATTTTTAAATGAACTGTATAATTGATGATATTTCTAGATAGTCATGTTCTAAGGTCACCCTCGTTGATTTAAGTATACAATGGAGTCTCTCACGTCTTCACAATAGCCGATAGCTTAGAAAACATTCACAATAAAAATTTACTAAACAATACTTGATTGAATGAAATATATTGAATCAAATGAAACTTCACACTATTTGAACGTTATAATACTAGGTTACTGTTTTCTTAATTTTGATAATTGGTCACTAACTAAGCATAATTTTGACCCAAAATCTGGTTTAGATGTTATTTAAATGTAAGAGTATACACAAAATGAGTAGAGAGAGAGAGAGAAAACAAATAAAGAAATAAATTGAAAAATGAAAATTTATAGATAATTAACAAAAAAAAAACATTATCCACTTATATTTGCAGTTCATTTCGTACAAAATGAGGTACATGTCTGCAAACTTAAGCTTGTCAACTTCTGTTAGCTGTACTTTGCGCTGATCTACAATTCTGAAATTGGTACGGAACCTTCGTTGAACAAATCTGACTGTTACTTAACCGATTTGTTTAAACATGAATAAAATAGTATGTAGTTCAAAATACCTTACAATCACGTTCAGTGAAGCACACTACCAATTAACTTTTTTTTTTATTTCAAGCTGTATCCAGCATATACCAGGGTAAACAGAGGAAACCTAGTGTTAAGATACACCTCCCTCCACTTTCCTCCGAATAATGGAGGTGTTGTGTATTGAGGGGCGGATCTACCCGCTATACCTCGACACGAGACCAAAAAAAATAAAATATTTCAATTCCTCGTGCACATACACCACAATCCTATTGCGTATGAAGTCACACGCTGGTGACACTGTGCCACCACTGGCCTCACTGGTAACAAAGTACAACTAGAAATTAGAATTTTACAGCTGGAATATTCCACTGACATGGCAGTAACACCTCATTTATTGCTGCTGTAACTGCTGCCAGTCACCATCAATATTATTTATGTGACGGCGCGAAGAGTAATTTTGCTTATTAATTTTCCTTAGGCGCTTTCAGGGTGCGGTAATCACCTTACACGATAGCTTTTTAATCATGTATCGTCTTGATATTGTGGATGTATATAAACTTTATGAGATGCTTTATAATAATACTTTAAAATAATAACATTAGTTACACGCCAGTCGTGGCGCAGGTGAGGCCAGTCGTAGCACAGTTACGATAACACGTTACATGTGAACAATACGTTCGATTTCCACTAGACTAAAAAAACGTTATATAATTATACTCCAAATTTAAAATAATTATATGTATAAATTGGCACAGATTTTTCATCGACGTTCGTTAGCGCGATATGTTTAGCAGTTCACTGGAAGTTGCATTCAAAAATGTATTGTTTGTGAAACTATCACTTATCTGTTTATTTTCTAGTTCGCTGTACAGTCAACAATTTCATATATAGTGCATTAAATTATTAATCTAGTAGAGGCAATTTTATTAGGTGTAATATATTTTTTTGAATAGCTGTTGTAGCGAGAAGCGTGTCTGTTAACGCGATGGTTATGGGTTCTGTTCTCGTTTAGGGGAATGATTGTTTTGTAATTCTCCACTTTGATACGGCAAAGCGTGGCGTTCTGATATTCAATATGCAATGTCTCAGTAAACGTAGTATATTGAAAATATAGGGGGGTTTGGGTGTTGGTGGCATTTTTTTACACATTTTTAACTTAAGGAAGTAATTATTATACTTACATTTTTGATAATATGTGATTTATTTATATTCAATTTATGCAATATTGATCAATGTATTTTACTGTATTTTAATGTTTTATAAAAAAAATAACAACGAAAATCCTCTTGAAGTTTGAGCCAAATGTAAACAACATTACAAATAGTAATAAATATAAATTGAAATATAATAAATACTTTAATACACTTAAAATTCATTTATATTTGTTATTATTTCAATATTTTTTTTTAAATGTTCAATCTCATCGAGAACTCTGTCAGAGTTCACTTGTAAATTTTCAATTAGACATTTATTTACGCTGGTGAATTTTAATAAGCATCGTGATAGCGCTAGTCTCACGCGATACTTACCTTCGTTTGGTCGTAGTTTTATGTTCCCTTTAACAATATCTTAATGAATAATTACAGTCTACTATACTTTTTTTTAGTTTTCTGGTATAACTAATCTATTTATTGTGAAAGATAATATCTGTAAAGGGAAATGAACTTT
>JBAIZZ010000611.1:0-18038 GCA_037355905.1 Heliconius aoede | reverse complement strand
TGGAGGCGGAAGACAAAAATATATATAAAAATTTCTACAAAAAAAAAGTATCGACAGCCATCTCATAAATTATTAATAAGATACACTGTAGTTGTAATACAACTTATGTATTTAAAATATATTTACATTTATAAGGTAAAAAGCGCGTTAACAAGACATTCATTATGTAAATTAATTTTTTTCAAGTTTTTACATTCACTTACATTCCTATTATTATGTTTTATTAAAATGGTTTCGGGTATATTCTTGTTAGGGACACTTAATGTGGTAAAATTACATAGTGGTTGACATTCGTGGTTGGATTTTTTGTTTGTAGCTATATCGGTTTACTAGATTTGAGCTGAATTTATTTTACTTTTTTTAATTTTAGATACGATAAACCACTGGTGTACGCGTTGATTTTTCTTAAAATTTAAATAAAAAATATATTGTTTATTTTTGTTTTACTTACGTTGGACATATGAATGTCAGGTGGGAGTAGGAAAAATATTTTTGTGTCAATTTTTTTTATATGTACCCATAAAAGTAATGTTAGTATAATGTACCATTTAAATTAAATTGTTAAATTTAACCAGCGTTTATATAGATTTTCTACAAAAGAAGTGAACCACAAGTAAAAAAAAACCCCTTTCACAATAATCAACTCCTTGGTATATCTCGAGTTGGCTTCAGCGATATAATAAATCGTTTCGAAGGCCAGCTTTAAATGGTTTGTGTGCTCCCGCTCGTAAAATATCGATAATTGCACTTTTGTTTGTAAATCGATATCGTCATAATGCGGCCAATTTTTAAGCACTTGATCGTAAGAACAATCGAAATAACTTCATTTTAAGCTTTTTTCTCTTTGTAGAAGTTATTCCATAAAAATTTATAAAAAGTAATATAACAAAAAATTGCAATATTTGGATAATTCTCATTCAGTTGTGTCTTTATACTAATTCTGACTATTCCATAGTTTAATTCAAATAAATCATCAAAATTCCAAAGAATTAATATTTATATATTTTCGAAAGAACGCTCTACATTTGATATTTATTGTTTTTTTCACGCTGTATCCCGCGTGCAGTTACAGGGAAGGCTCCCTAAGTGCTAAGACACTCCGCTCCCCACATTCCTTCGAATTCTGGAGGCATTGTGTGCTAAGTAGAGGAGCGTAATAACACGTTTTGCCTCTACACCTGAGCGAAGAAAATTAAAATACTAATATTTCATTTCCTCCAGTGGGAATCGAACCCACAGCCTCTCGCGTTTACAATCACATCACTTGTGCCTCAGTGCTACAATATCCTTATTTACTAATATTAATTGATATTAACTCATATATCTACAAAAGTACACAAAGTTTATATTATAATACCATTCTGGTGCAAACGTTAAGAGGTAGCTGTTTATTAAAGATCATATTAAATCATCCATAACACAGTCGTTAAGGAACAACTTCTTTAATGAAACAGCTGATTTATCCTGATTGGACACACAGACACACAGTACACTTATGTAAATGGATGAATATATTTTAAAGATGTATTGTTATTGCATGTGCTTTTTTATTTTATCGTAAATTCATTTAAATAATGGTAATGGTAGCAAAATAAAAAATCAACTGAGAAATTAATGGAAGTAAGAAATGTGTATATTTATTGTTTATAATTTTTTCCTTCTTTTTCTTCTTTCAGTTTCAAGTCCCACATTGCAGAGTTGAAAGAGAGATCCTAGTGTTAGAGCAATACGATCTCCACTTTCTGCTTAAATTCAAGACTTAACTCAACTTCAACTTATGAGTTTCCACAAAAGATAAATGCTTAGGCAGAACAAACGATTGCCACCGCGAGGGACGTGACCCCATTAATGACTACGTTGAACTCGCAAGGGTACACGGAGTGGCTCCGGTCGCGATGGGAACCGGCCTTATCTTGGTCAGTTGTTGCTTTGTCAGGAGTCTTTGATATTTTACAATATATTTATCTGTAATTTGTAAAAGAAAAATTTATGATCATGCAAATACCGTGTGGTCCCGATTTAGAATAGGATCACCCTGGTACTGTCGGTGTCGTAAGAGGCGACTAAAGTACGTGTGGTAAAGTCACGTCGCCAGTAATGGCAACACGCATGGGCAGACTCGACCGGATTTAATACCACCCCCGACATTTAAAACCGGCGTGAAGCAGTGGCGCTTGCCACTGCGTTTCGCATTAGGTAATGCCGGGCCCCGGTGCCCTTCATCTCCACCTTAAAGGCTGGCAACGTACCTGTGGCTCCTCTGGTGTTGCTGGGGTCGTGGGCGGCGGTGATCACTTACCATCAGGTGACCCGAACGCTCGTTTGCCTTGTCCTCTCCCATAAAAAAAAAAAGAAAAAAAAATACCTTATATCCTTGAAACACCTGTTCCTAAAAATCCTTTTAAAGTAGGATTATATAGGGACCAGATTCTGCCTATGCAAACATAAAAAAAAATGTAAAAATTATAAATAGTATGTTTATATTGAAAAATATTGCGTTAAAGTTTTACAGCCGGAAATGTATCGTATTAATTAAACATGCGTGCGTGCATTTTGTTTATAAAATCGAAATCGGTTTTAATAGATAAAGTGAAACTAGAAGTATTATAAATATACTTGTTTACGAGTTATTCACGCAGCCGCCCTTGGCATTCACACGACAGTAAGGCTGGGGGCTCGTCGTGTTCGAGACTATATAGTGGGATAGACATGTCTCAGAGGTGTTGAACTAATTTCATTTATTTTGAAAAACGGAGTGTCTTAACACTAAATATATTCTTCCCACCGTGCTAATCAAAAATACAAAAAATTGTGTTACTTTCAGCTTTCATACTAAGAGCCATTACTCCCACCTTTCGAAATGAAAATATTAAATATCTAATTCCGCCGAGTGGGACTCAAACCCACAACTTATGCGATTTATTTTATTCTAAGAAGAACATACATATACAATCATTAATTATTTATTCGAAAATTTTGTAATATAAATAACTTAGGCATATATACCCACAGCTAGTGCAGAAACTAGAGCAGCTCGGTGCTAAATGAGAACTGGTTATCTTAATTATCTTTTTCAGTTCGGATTCCGATGAGCCCCCGAGCGTTCACCACTTCCTTGTACTGGAAGTTTTTGTTAAGTATGATACTTTATATCAAAACAAGTATTATAAATCGGTCAATGCGCGTTTTATTTTGAATACCTTTAAGGTTGACGGAACGTAATGTTTCCTGATCTGTGTCTAGACAAGCCACCAAGTAATTAACGCTAAGACTGGACGCGGCCAGTCTACATACATATAATATGCAAATGAAGATGAATATATCTTTTTTTGGTTATTTTTTACGTCGATGTTAAGACAAGGAATTAGATGCTGAAATTCGATGCCAGGATTTGTCAAATCAAATCTTAAAGTGAAAAATATATTATTTTTAAGGAAGGAGACTTTGTAAAAAGAAATATTGTGAGCAAAGGAGTGTCTTAGCACTAGGTTCCCTCTGCCTACCCTGCTGCGGGATACAGCGTGAAGCTGTTATCATTAAAATGGCAATATTAAATGACAAACAAATTTAGCAATTTTCATTAAGCTCTGTAAATAACTTTATTCAGTATATCAAAAGAGGAAGTTAACGATATAAAAAAAAATCGATTAAAAATATCAAGTACAGTTTTACAAAATTCATATATTAAAATGTTTATGAAATTCATTTAAATAATAATATTCTCGCATTATGTAGGTACAGAATCTGGTTGATTTGAAGACAATCCACATTATTATATATTTGACCACAATGAAAATGTACATAAAATTAATATCCTTTATTAGAATAAATTAAGAAAAAGTATATTTTATTTTATTATACAATGCTAACTAAAATTAAATATTTTATGTATGTCGTAAATGATATCTTCCTATGCGATTTTAAACGGTATTTTATCACTACATTATTAACACGTATACTTATATGGATAAATATTTAACATTCGCTTAGAAACTTTAAATAGCTATTAATAAATAAATTTATACAAACCTGCCGCCTCTTTTTTATTGTCCGTTTGAAGATCGTTAAAACAATCTAACGACTATAAAACTGGTGTGCAAGAATAAAAATATTATAAAAGTCGTTATAATATTAGCTCTACATATTTAATTCGAGAACATATTTGTTTGTTCTAAGGTTTACAAAACTTTTTTGTTGTTTTTTTTTCGGTTTTTTAAACACAAGTTATGTAAATATTTGTAAATTGTTAAAAAAATAACATAATTGTGTATACCTGAACGATGTCTGTTAATCATAAATTAAAGTAAATAATTATCTGTTTCTTGTCATTTATTTTCATTTTTAAGATTTAAATAAATAAAATTTGAAACGATACTGCGCACACGACTCTACTTTATAAGATGATACATATCTATTAAGATATAACATCTTTTCTTTTAAGCTTCATTCATCAATGGCATATAGCTCCTTAGACCAAGGTAGAGGTTAGTGTTGAGTTTCTCCATCCTTTAGAAACATTGTGTATTAAGTAAACATATCTATGCAGCTATGCCTGCCCCGTTATTTACAACAATTATTTATGATAAATCTGTATAGGAAACTTTTAATTTTATTGTTTATTTAAAAATCAATGTGTTATATTTAATAAAGTGTTATATATGTTATATTTATGTTATACATGGCATTCCTTACCATTTTACAATACTTGCAAACCTTTTTTTTAAACGGTAGCATATACTCGTAAACAGTGGCAGATTCAATACGTAGATAGCATTAAATGATATGATATAAAATTTTATCACTTTGACTTATTGAAAAAATCGGTTAAAATATGCATTAAGATACTTGATATTTTCAGGTCTATTATTTGTCCAGAAATATTTATCACTTTAAAGGTTATGTTAATATATAATTTAATTTGAAAATAAAATGTAACGATCCATTTTTATAACGAAAAATCTTAAATTATTTTTATTTATTTGGTCATTCTGTTAAATGAGGATAAAAACTTCAACGTAGTTCCGCTTAGTGGTTGGTGTCTGCCTTGTCCCTTATTCTTGTAATGTCGTTTTTGAAATAAAATAAAAACAGATAAATATAAATACTAGGTGTATAGATAACTTATGTTTATTTTTGAATACGGCCTTGAAGAAAAATAAAAACTAGAAAGGCACTTTGGCATTACAGAGCGAGTTGAATTTTATAATTCATCACTACGTCTTTAATATTTGCAATAATATTTAAAACTACTTGTATGTTTATCACGGGTAAAAATTAAGAATATTGTATTTTGTCTTTCAGGCCTATTGTCGCGTAGCGGCACAAGCTTGCAGCTGTAAGCATGACAGGTTGTGGATTCGATTTCCACACTAGAAAAAAAAAATATTTAAAGTTTTTATTTCTTCCCTCTGGTAACTAGGTAAAGTACTGTGTTGATTCCTTGATTTGTTGAGAATTCGGCGGTAAGTGGGAAATGGATGTATCTCATTGAGGACGAAGAGTCTCAACAACAGGTTAATATTGCTTTTATTTATTTTTTTTGCTTCAAACTCTGCATGCGACCCTATTCTCCTACGTGACGACATAGCTGGGTAGGCAACGGAGCCTTTAGAACTAGTGTGAAGAAACTCCGTATTGCGTATCGAATAGCAGAACTCTAAACCGCACTTTTGAATCAGCTGGGGAGCTAAAAATGTTAAATATTTAATTTTTTCCAGTTGTAAATGAACCCACAACGTGACGCGTTAGCAGTCTCACGCTTGTGCCCCGGTGCCACGAGCGCGACTCGCCTCTGGTTTTATTGAGGGATATATAATTGCTTACTATAAAAATAAGCACAAAAAGTTGTCTAATAAACGTTTACCAATAAAATGTTCTACAATATTAACTTTAAGTATTATGATAAAGCACATAAATTAATCCAATTAAACTCAATCTAGTTCTTAATATATTTATAATAAATAGATTTGTGTTATAGCCTCCGATATAAGTAATATTATTAAATGTTAATGTACAATAATTTGTTTCTTAGTGTATAAACTATTAATTAAATAGATAGTATATTCTTTATACATTTTGCGGCATTGTGTTCTGCCTCTCAACAAATGTGGGGAATGGAAGCGTTTTCATACTACCTTTCTAGGTCCTCTCTGATAAATTCCTTGAAATAGAATAAAAAATATGATCTAAGGTGCAGGTGGAGAGCAGGCGCATTAATAAATTTCAAAATTTTCAATGTTATAATATATAAAGATTTTACGTTCCATTTTGAATATATGACAAGATTTATAAATACAACAATTACTATATATAATACGAAATAGAAAAAAAGCTTACATTCAAATATAACGTTATGTGTATAGAAAAATTATATACTCAGGCGTTTTTATACTTAAGTTCACGCAACGTTAAGCAGTAGGCGGATTCAGTTACTAATGATATATTGCAGTTGACGCAGTCAGGGTATTTTTAGTATAATTCACAATGCTTGTACAATATTAATAATAAATACGAATTTATATTAATAATTAGTAGAACACATTCATTTATTTTATTTTCATTATAATTAAATAGTTTTTTTTTTCAATTCACAACACTACGGCGTATATCTTTCGACAATGTAATCCCATAGAGTATAGACCATACTAAGCAAAAGCCGTTCTAAATTCAAATTAGGTACAATTCTAAAAGAAAAAAGAATCAGTTTGAGGTGGTTAGTTCTTTTTATATTTTTCGACTGCCTAAAAATTGGCCATTGGGAAATTGGGAAAATGAACTCACTAATTAACGATGTTACGACTTACTAAGCTTTTTTCAGAATATATGTATCTCTCTATGTCATCATGACTAGATTTTGTTTCTTAGAAAACATTCAAAACACGATTTTTCTTATTATTGAAAAATAATATCATCGGCTTGTCACCCTGAAACACTCTGAAGGAGTGTCGTTAAAAATATTTCGAGGTTACCGGCATGTCCACATACACCACAATGGTGGAAATTCATAATTTAATACATTTACTCGCTTTCAAAATATGTCGGCGAATATGCAATTAAATCACGCTCAGTGTTATTGTATGAGATTAATGTTTATATGCACATATTTCTGGAACCAGTTTATATGAAACTTGCGTGTAGTTTATACGACACAATGCGTCCCTTTTTTTATAATTGCTTATTAATCTTTTACACCTGCTGTGGTGTATTTGATCATTGCTACGTTTCCAGGCTGAGGCCAGTCGTGGCGCAGTGGCTCAGACGTGTGACTGTAAATACGATAGGTTGTGGGTTCAATCTCCGCTCGAGGAAATTAAATATTGAATATTTTTATTTCTTTAATCTGGTATTGAAGCCAAGCGCGGCGTTAAATACTGCCACTCAATAGCTATGTTGAGTGCTTTCAAGATTCGGCGGAAAATGGGGACCGTAGTGTCTTAACACTAGGTTCCCTCTGCCTACCCTGCTTTTTGCGAAATAGAACATGAAGCTAAAAAAATTATATGCTTACAGTGCACTGAAAATATACCTATTAGTAGGTAATCCTGGATTAGTTAGGTAAATTGCTGCACTGTTACCCGTCATTCAACGTACAACATACAATATAACTTACAATTTACAATCATACGTTTTTGTTTTCTGTAAAATGCAGAAGATATATAAAAAGAATTCGTCGGTAAAAAAAAATACTGCCTCTCTGAACTTCTGCCATAAATACTGTAGCTCGCCTCCTTAACTCAAGATATAATTAGTGGCATTTGCTCGAAGTAATTGGTAACTAAACGATGGCCACGCAAAAGAAAATACTTAAAACACCACACTCTTCATTCATTAACGCCATTTACGAATTCAACAAAAAACTTGACTTTTAATTACAATATTTAAATATCATTTATGTTTAAAAACAATTATTATAATACATAAGAAAAATCTGTTTGTCAATTGTTAATAATAAAAATATTATTATTAACATAATATATATAGGGGGCACAAAGTGTGACTGTAAAACCGACTAAACTGACGGTTATGGGTTCGATCCCCACTCGAGGAGATGAAATATTTATTTAAATTTATAATTACATTTTATCGCTCTGGTTTCGAGGCAAAGAGTAGCGTTGAGTTTTGCCACTCAACACGCAATACCTCCAGAATTCGGCAGAAAGTAGAGAACGAAGTGACTTAACACAACAGTATGCGGGATATAGCGTGAAACCGACTTTTTAATTCATTACAATTTTTATTTTATTTTGAAACTAAACACAGAATATATTGAGAAGACACGACGCTGTAACAACATGTAAATTATAATCATTTTATATGATTAACCATATTTATACCAATAAAAGTCCCCAATAACTTTCTTTATATTATTCTTTATTATCATTAAATAAATAAATAAATAAAAAACAAGTTTTATACATTGTTAGTACATTTCACATTAATATTATCGTTAATTCCGTACTGCAATTACAATCGAGACTTTAAATAGTCGAGAACTTTCAAGTTTATATAAAGCTTATTATTGTTTTAATTGGCGCGGCCGTAGCCGGTGCCCTTATCACTCGCTATTTAATCTGTCCAACTTGTCGTGTGGTTTGTATGTTTGTAATGAAATGTACTCATTTCGTTGTTAAGATTCGATTTCGCCTACGGCCGTTGTTCTCCCTTTGAATGTCTTTAAGATATATATTACAAGGTTAAAAATCATTATTTTTCAATTATAGTTCAATTAATAAGTAATATAATGAAAGGATAATTATAATTTAGGCTGTCGTGGCGCAATGATGAGCGTGTGTCTGTGAACGCGACGGTTGTGAGTACGATTCGCACTCGGGAAAATAAATTGTAATTTATTAATACTATCTTTTCTCGCACTGATAACAAAACAAACCGTTGAGTTCTCAACTTGCAATGGCTCTAAAATTCGGTAGGAAAGTATAGAACGGAGTGTCAGTTCCTACTTCGCTACATGCGGGATACAGCGTGAAGGATGAAAAAAAAGTAATATAATAAATAACAACCGTATTTTTATGATATTTAAAATAAGAAGGTAATTACAGTCAAAGAATACATGACAACTTATAATTTATTCAATTTGTCAGAATTGTATGCTGGAGTTCATAAGTTTGGAAACAAGTGATCAATCATGTCATATTCATTTATTTTCTGAACGAAGAACTTTGTTTTGTCCAATTTATAATGTGGCTTACAATTATTATCACCTTGCCTCGTATTATTGAAAAGCCAGTCAAGTCAACCACGCCAAGTTGTGGTCTTTGGAAGAACGTTGATGGTTGTAACTTCAACTCTTCTCTTCTTTAAATTAAGTTGTATATAATTAAAATATTGGTAACAGTACCAATATTAATAGGTAATATATCACTTTCTCTTTCACATATCAGTTCCTTTTCTATTAAGTAAACATATCGTGTTCGAAAGCACCGTCGTATTGCAAATTTCATGTTTTGTAAAAAAAAGTTAGGTTTATATCGTTGTCGTTTATATATTTTTGTCATTACATAGGGAAGGAGAGAGTGACTTCAGAACAGAGAGTTCTTTCAGAACAAATATTTAGTAGGTACATAATATTGAAACTAATAAATAACAAAAACTAATAGTCGACTTGACTCGAATATATTATTTAAAGTTTAACTTATTTTAAATGCTAATATATATTTGGACATATAAAAGTGTGAAATTACAAAAAAAAAGTCACAGTGACTGGTTATTAAAGTATCGGATTACTTAAGGACAGCGCGGAGCGTCCTCAGTTTGCATTCAAATGATAACATTAAAGATGACAGATATATTGCCAGTACAAATACGCTGTCGTAATATACAACACGAAATGATCCTAACTGTAGAATATAATAAACTTATAATATAATAAATAAAACTTATAATATAATATATTTTCGTTTCGTTCTCTATGTTTATAAATTTATTTTGAGTCAGTATTAAATCGATATTATATTATTTTCCACTAAAATATATGAATTGAAGTTTAATATTTTAAGATTTTTGTAAAGTTTCTTTGCCATATTTTTAAAGTCTTTATAAAAAAAAACAAACAATTTTACTTAATCGAAATGTTAATAAAATTCTCCTCCCGTAGGTTATAAGGTATAATAACCTACAAAGGCGGCGAAGTGTTTACAAAAAAAAATAATGAAATAAATTTGAACACGCAATGGCTCCCTCTGCCTATCCTGCTGTGTGCAGGATACAGTGTGAAGCTGATTTTAATTTTAAATTTGCTTAAAATCAATGTAAATATTTTATATCAATCAATCATCATTAAATATTTAAAAAAATCTATCACATATATTAGTTTGCCTATCTTTCCACCAACCACCATGTATATAATTATTTCATATATATATTATCTTAGTTTAAAAATTGTATTTATATAATAATTTATTTAAATCTTTGCAAATTCAATATAAATACGTAATATAGCTTAACATGTTTGTATGTAAATAATGAAGTCCATACAGTTACGAATCTCGTTTCTCTCAATACGATTAGTGTTGGGTGGTCAAAGAACCGATTTAAATAACATGAAATGTGTGTTATATTATATAAAATTATACGAAATTATTTAAAAATATTAAAGAAAAAGCCGCTATATGCGAGTCTATATGAAATATTAAAAAACATGTACCGCTTTGTAAATGTTTTTGATTAAGTGAAAGGTTGCGAGGAAAATAAAGGTAAAAAAAAATTTACTTTAACTGTAATTTTTGTGCTTGCTCAATGAGTGTATGTTGGAGATGCGTATTTTATTCGTTAATGTCACCTGAGGAAAATAATAATTAATAATGTCCCGGTTACATAAGTTATTATAAACTCTACGCGACGATTGTGTTTAAGATTTCTGCTTAAAAAGTGGTGGATAAATTTAGCATCCATTTTGAACAGATCAGCTTCACGTTGTTATCCCACATACAGCAGAGTAGGCAGTGGAAATCTAGAATTAAGACACTCCGTTCTCCAATTTTTGAGGAAATGCGTGTTGAATGGCGGAACTCAACGCCGCTTTTACTTTACTACCAGAACGAAGAAATGAAAATATTTATAAATGAACTATATTCCCCCGAATGGGAATCGTACTCACAACAGTCACGTTACGCACACACATGAAACATTATAAGACCGCTGCAAAAGACAGGAATGAATAACATAAGTTTTAATCAAACCGCAGTTATAATACGTTTCACAATACATCATACGCGATATAATTTTTTTCTGCATCTCAATAATAAATAGGTTTTAAAAAACATAACGAAACAAGTAATTTAACTGAGATATGTTCATTAATATCTGAAGATAGAAATTAATTTGAAACGATTTTTTTTAAAGAAATTAATTTTTATGATATTTTTTTATGAAAGTCTATCTCTTATCGTATTAAACATTGGAAAAAAGGCTTTGAGAGGCTTTTAGAGGCCACGGCGCCATGATATAGCATCTGCCTACAAACTCTGCTAATAGCTCTATATAATAGAATTGGGCGAAAAGTGGAGAACGCAGTGTCTTAACTTAATGAAAGATTAGATATTTCTTTATTTAAGCACGAATCACCGTAGAACACATCAAGCTTAATACGGTTGACCGCAAGCCAATTTCAGTATTAAAAAATATTAATATGGAAATAATCCTCCATAAATGTCATGTCACAACGACTGGCCTAATTTACAAGTCTGCTTAATTTATATTATTATTCATTTAAAATAATATTACAAATTAGTATTCCATAATGAACATCCATAATATATGAATATAAATTTAAATTTAAAGAAAGTATATTATAAAAAATATATAGTATATTATAAAAATTTGACAATCCAACGAAAGTATCATTAAAATTATTTAAATATTGTTCTAAATACAATACATTAGCATTCAAACGGCGGTCGAGAGCAAATCGTCATCATATTAAGGACAAAGTCACGGTCAGCTACTAGTTACATATTAACGAGAAAATTATGCAAAAGGCACATAATCTACTGTTAACATCTCTACTTTCCTCTCTCCACTTTCAGTGAAATTTGGAGACGATTTAGAGATATTGCGTGGTAACCAATGCACTGTTTTATCAAAGTGAGAAACTGAAAATTTCAGTACAGTGTGAACTGTATCCCACACATAAAGGCAACCAATTAGTTATTAAATATTTCATTCCCTCGAGTGGGAATCGAACAGACAACCATTTAGCGCATTTAGTCACACGCCACTGAGCCACGACGGCATCATTTAACGTGCCTACATCCAATTATCTTAACATCCCGAATTGGAATCAAATCCCCACTTACAGACTACCACAGCGCCACAGCGCCACAGCGGTGTTTAAAACAACTAGACATAATAATATTTATTTGGATTCTGTAAAGCCGTTGACCGGACCAAATGCCCGCTAATTTGCATATACAATCTTTTCGACTAAAATATTGCCATCTTTGTGGACAAAATAAGACTCGAGGTCAACGTTCTACACTTTATTCTTACCTGGTGTATTTACATTTGATTCTTTAGTTTAATGGTATAAACAGCGTTGTGCTAATGTAAAATACAAATACAAACAACGCATTGATTTAATAAAAGTAGCAAATTTTTTTTTGGCAAAGGTACTTCAAAAATCATACAACGTATTACATATATATTTAAGATATTTTAAACAAGCTCTAGCACAGCAGGATAGACAGAGGGAACCTAGTGTCAGGATACTCTTTTGCCCGTTTTGCGCCGAATTACATAAGCGAAATTTTGTTATATATATGTTATTATTAGTTGCATAAAGCGTAATAATAGAATTCTGTGCCCATTAAATTTTTTATTTTCTTTAGTGGGATCGAACCCACAACCTGTCGCGTTTGGAGTCACACTTTGTGCCCGTGCGCTACTACTGGCCTAAAACATGTAATCTATCTATACTTATTTTCTATTATATATATTTTGTAGGTCTGTACCTACAACATATTATCTAGAAACTCTAAATTGGTTGATTCAGATATTATCGAAAAGGTTATCTCTAATTGCATTATGTTTTTATTCATGCTAAGCCAGTTCGTGGTAACAGGCTCAGCATTTAGAATATTAAATGAAGGACCAAAAAAAAAGACATCTTAAGATATCTTTCTTGTGATAATTTTTATGAAAATGATACGGACAGACACGGGTCACACAATTTTATCTTTTATTACAATGGTAATTAAAAAAACGAATCATCAAAAGAGAATTAAAGCAGAAATACACTTGTAAAAATAAATTTTGTGCGGAAATGGTGATTAAACACTTCGAATAAATTTTCTTTTATATTTTTTCCATAACAGTATTAAATATTTTTATTATAAAAATTCATAATGAATAATAGTGTACATATACCATCACCACGTAGAAAGACAACAATATAATATAACAAAAATTTAAGCCATAATTTATAACATCTATTTTACACAAAATTTATCGATATTTCGATTTATTTGGTTGTTGAATATCTTTCAATAAACTCTTAAATATATTATAAATCTTAAATATATTATAAATATTAGATTGCTTGACAAGTTTTCTCTACCAACACCAAATTTGTATGGAATTTTTTGACAACAAAAACTACTTGAGACTCGACGACAAAATGTTAAAGATGACCAATATCTTAAAACCCGTTCTATTATGTTTGTGTTTGTAAAAAAAAAATACTTTATTGAAAAGATATATGAAGATTATTAAAAAATGTTTTTAAATAGTAATATAAAGCATTATACAAAATATGAATTTCTAATAATTTAATTAAAAAAAATTGTTAACTCTACTTTGTTTACTTAGTAAAGTAAACAGCCTCCGCGGCATAAATAAATGTGCAACGAAAACAAATCAATTAAAATATATTCTGCATTTTCTTCCAAACAAAAATAAATATTTAAGAAAACGTATAAAAAATCGAATTAATAATATAAAATATAAAACAAATATAATTTATTACACACGGCCTTGTTTTCGATTAGGTACATAAAAAAGTATCAATAATATATTCGCCCTAACTGTCTACCTTTTTTTAAAAAAAATTAAAGGCTTTATGACTTCCCTTGTTTTGAAATAAAACCTAATTCCAAATTGTCTAATGTCAAGGAAGTTCGTATTCACAATTAATTTAAAAAACAAACTGGTAATGGGTTCGAATCTGAGACAAGATTTATTTAAAAAGAACCTTTCCGCCGTTGCGCCATTTTTGGTTGGACATAACTTACTTTTACGAAAATTATTTAAAATATAACATATTTATAAGCAAATGTCTTGTGTCCACGCATCGTTAGCATAATTTTGCAATATACGTCAAACGCTCAGCACATTCAAATATAATTTGCCAAAATTATCATCTACATATCGATATAATATAATAGCAGATTGAGATACAATCTACGACATCCATATCTCATGTTAGGGATTTTATCACTAATAACTAAAATAGTAAAATAAACATATAAACTAGACGGAAAGTGCCTAGTGTCACGACACTCCGTTCTCCACTTTTAACCACCAACAAGCATTGCTTGGTTGTATTGCTTGTATGTGTTGTTTGTACTCGTAGCTTGGTTCGTTATTACAATGGGAAAATTAAAGTAATTAATATTCTCGAAAGGGGATCGAACCCACAACCATCATATCGTTCATATACTTTCTTCTTGCGTCACTATCTGACGACTTCTTCTTTGTGTCTGTATTTATATTTATATAGAATTTGAATCGCCTTATCTTGATAAATCTGATACATTTGGCACGATGACGTCAATTAATTGTATAATAAATATTCTATTCCTACTTATGTCTCAATAAAGAAATCAAAACGTCAATATTTTATTTATACTAACAGGTCCTACATATTTTTGTTTTATTTCTTTTAATACATATAGTTTTTTTTAATTAGTACTTTTTAATAGTACAATAAAAATAAAAGAAAAAAAGAAAATTAATCCCGTGCATATAATTTTTTATATATTATATACAATAACTATAGCGATATTTGTAAAGGTATACAAAATATACATTACGAGTATAAGCTAAATTTTACTTTTTATATTCACTTGTTGGATGGACTCATTCAATTTCCTTTTAAAAACAAAACTTTCAAGATGCATTGTAAAACTGTATTGAATTTGGAGAAGAATACAAAAAACGTGACCCTGACCACATATCGTTCAGTAAACAGTGACAATAGCAAATTTCCTTATTACAACAATCTGTCACGTCACGATGCGGTCGAACATAGCAGGTTCGATTCCGAGAAGGTGACTCAAGTCACGACGGAGACGTCACCTTGCAATGAAGGTGTTTGATTTACATACTACATTTTTACGTGATGTCTGTTTGTTGTATTGTTATGCGTTTGTTTATATGGTGGTGATGTAAGTATATACAGTGACTGTTCTCACTGCCTATCCTACTTTATATTGGATACAATGTGAAGCTAAATAAAAATAGCAATTCAAATATTGTACAACTGTGAAAATATATTATTAAAAAAATTAAATCTTAATAGTACGCAATATATCCGTTAGTAGTAATTTACTATACACAAAATGAATTGAAGTTGTCATAAAAGAGAATTTCCATATGCAATGTCTGCAACAGTAAGCTTATTACTTAAATAATAGATACATTTTATTTTAAATATCGAAATAAACATTTTATATACTGGGAGCATATTTTTTTTCATGCTTACGTTTCATGACGCGTGAAAGAGAACTTAGTGTCAGAAGAAGTATATATATATATATATTCCCCGTATACAACATGGTAGGCAGAGAGAACCTCGGTGTTAAGACACTCCGTTCCCCACTTTCTGCCGAATTCTGGAGGCATTGCGTGTTGAGTGGCAGAACTCAACGCCACGCTTTGCCTCGACACCACAGCGAAGAAAATGGAAATATAAACGTAAATAAATATTTAACTTGCTCGAGTGGAATCGAACACACAACCGTCGCGTTACAGTCACACCCTTGTACCGCTGCGCCACGAGGGCCTTGTTTCTATACGTACAGGGAATAACGTTCCTGTTTCAACGCTTGCAGCGCACGTGCACAACTTATTAAGACCTTAGGTTGGCATTTTCGATTTTCATTTGAAAAATTGAGGGCATTTAACAAAGTAATACAACTGGAAATAATGATTTTTAAAAATTTTGTTGATTTCTCTGTTTGTCGAATAATACATATATTTTTTAAATGTTATTCTGTACTACGATGGCAGCTCCCTTCTACTTAGTTTATACAATTTGTTTTGAAAATGAAATCGGTCCGGTAATTTTAGTATGAAAATAATACAAACATATATACAAAAATACAAATGTTTCCCTATTATAATATTAATATTGAAGTATAGATTTACAATTCACACATACTTATAACTTATTAAAAATAAAGATAACAACATAAATTGATCATTTAAAAATATATCTTCCTGCTGACGTTTAATGGCCATAAAGAATGGTATCTGGAGCCGCAAGAAGCAAAAGCTAAGATTATCGAGAGATAATCTGAAATAATCTGACTTCAATATTGAGAGATAAATCTTATAAATACGTTAAAAATATACTTTACGTTGTAATATGTAATAAATTTCATTTTGAAACATATCAGTGTTAACTGAAATGAGTGTATGATGGACTCGTTTATTAAAACTGTTTATTCATTAAACTTTTTTTTTGTATACGTCTCATGTAAAAGACATCAACGCGTTCAACAAACTTTTCTTGATTTTTCGTAAGATACATTATATTAATTGGACATTATCACATCTCACATCTACTGCGTTATTTATAATATCAATAAAAACACATAAACAAAAAAATCTTCTTTTTAACAGAAATAACGGCAATATAGCGATCGTATCGGATATTAATTAAATTACTATTAATTAAATTAATATATTATCTTTAAAAAATACACTTTAGTATTCTGAACATTAGTTAATTTTATGATTTCGTTGTAAATTTTTACAACATTTTAGCGATATGCAATCAATTTATTTAATTAATTTAGAATCTGAATAAAACGTTGGCTAAAGATTCTATTGGCTAAAGAAAAAATAAATGTGATTCAAAGAGACTACTTTAGTTACACGCTGTATCCCACAACCTATTATTAAAACACTCTATTCCTATTCGCCCATCCCAGACGCTTTAGTTCCACACCGAACTGAATGTAAAAACAATGCGTGTTGAGTGGCGGAACTCAACGTCGCACTTTGTCTCTTTACTCAGTAATATAAATATATAAAGTATATATAACACAAAAGTAAAAGAAAACAATGTTATCTTAATCGATCCAATAAAAAATCAGATCGCAACATTATGCTAATAAACTTTCAAGTACTTTGAAATGTCACAATTACACGACTATCTTCCTCATGGCTACCATCGGAGTATATGAAATCACGCATATTATTTAAAATAATATTTTAAGTTCTATTTCCACGTGATTAAGTTCATTTTTGAGTTAAATTGGTAATTGAAAGCAGTCACACCTTTATGGTAAAATTTTATGTCCCTAAATTATGAGATCTCGACACGCTTGTTCAATTGAAATTGATTCAAATTTCTGACTTTTTATTACATATGATTTCTTTATGTTTATTATACATATGTTGCTACTTAGTTCGTATTACTTTTTTCCTTATAAATATATATAGATTTACAAACTAGTGCTTAGTTTCTGCTACAAAATTGTTGCTGAAAATTTTAATTTTTAAATCAGTCATATAATATATTACTAATTGTATTGTTATGTCCGTCTGTTCACATTTTTTATTTATTAAATTTTGGAAAATAAAACTATTTAAAGTATTTTATATATTTGCTTTATATAAAATTATTATATACAACAATAACTGTTCAAAAATAAATAGCTTACATGATGTCTTACGATTTCGCCCGCCATTAATAAATTGAGTCGCTTATATTTTATCTGCAGTCTTTACAGACGATTTAAGCGACTGTCAAACTTAAAAAGGTTGATCTTCTGAACTTTATATGTGACGATTAAAAA
>JBAIZZ010000610.1:0-18104 GCA_037355905.1 Heliconius aoede | reverse complement strand
TTACACATTTATGTATATTTTTACTTTTCTAAGATAACAATATTCACTAGACGATACAAAAACTAAATCGTATTAAAGTAATAAACAATATCGTACCCACCTGGTATGTCTAAATGCAGATAATCCAATTTAGTGTTGGCACAAACACACTTTCCTAGTACATACAGTTTATATGACACTCGATTGACTACGAGTCAGAGAGAGTATCACAGGTAATGAGTATAATTATTTATATGATGACGTCAAAAATCACTTGAAATTGCTGTTATCACTTAATTGTACTGATAAGTTCGTGCAACGTCCGACCTCGACGCTGAGTACTATACGTATGGCAGTAGAGGCTCGGTCAGCTTATAATTATTCGGTAAAAAGCCGCGACTCCGGTTGTGACGCAGGCTGTGTGGTGTGTGGTGTGGCGTACGCGACACGGCGTTACCGTGACTTCAATGTAAGATTATTCATATATTTCTAAGAATCAGTTTACCTTCCACATCTGGACATGCATTACGATATAGCGGGAAACATCTAAATGCAATAAGATTAATTATGTATTCAATATTATAAGTTCATTGAGGATAGAATTTCTAATTTTATAAAAATATATATTTTTTAATACTTTGTTAGGATTAATAAAGGAAAAGCTATATTCTAACATATTGTAATGATATAACGCGCGACATACAATAATCGAGAATTTTCTAATTAGCTTCTAGTAAGGTCTAATTAAAAAATTCTCTTATTTTTTTTGTTATATTTTGTATACGTTTTTAAGTAAGTGTTTAAGTTTATTAGTCAGCATTATATATGATATGCCAGAAACACACAGGTGGATACTATGTAACAAAAAATTAACAGCTGACAATTTTTATATATTTCCACATATAGAAGAGTTGAATGTATTGCCTAGATTTTAGACATCAACCTTAGACCTTAAAATAACTTAAAAAGTCTGCAAAGGCACGTCATCCGAGGTTGAGGTTCGAGGAACTTATTAGAATGAGCCCTGCTATGACAAATAACATTTTTAGTATAAGCTTAACCACCTTGTCAAATTAAAGAGAATATTCAATTGTTCACTTTCCGTTTAGTGCTCAATTAAAAATAATTAACAAATTATTGACTAATAGTTTAACAAAAATGTAAGAGTTGTTAATGACTCGATTTGTAAATGGGTCAATCGTTCCGTAACATTATGCAATATGACTATGGCTGCTTAAGGTATTTTTCTTGAGTGCAGAAACTTAGTGGAACACATGATATCGTGTCCGTGGTCACGTATGTAGTTATATATCGATGAGGATATTTTAGAATCGAATACCTATCCGTAGATAGGATAAATTTAAATTACACAAATAGTCATGTTTTAGTATAGAGATAATTTAAAATAATGTATATCAATAACGTAAAATGAATTATTTTTCTGGTATTATTCCATTTTGACGCACATAAGGAAAAAATTTTAGGAAATGGTGATTTCAATATATGTTGTACATAGGACCCATATCTTCCTAAAGGTCCGACAACGTCATTATTGTGGTTTTGACGTCAAGCTTAGAAACGTAGACCGGTATTTTTCAAATCGCTCTCTAGTTTGAAATCGATCTTGAGATGCCGTTTTCATTCCTAGATATGTAATTAATGAATAAAAACGACATTTCGAGGCCAAACTCGAATTTTAGCCATTTATACATATATACAGACTGTAGTGTTAAAAGATTATTAAAATATTCTACGATTTTTTGCACTAAGCGGACTGTTATAAAAAAATATTACATTTACATATTATACACTAGTGGACGTATTTAAGGCATTTGCCTATGTAGTAACATTTACTGTCTTCTATTTAATGTATATGTATGTATAAATATGTTTATTGCTGTAATATTTTGCACTGAATACCACAGATTATAACAATATTAAGACATTACTATATAAATACTTAAAGTCACATAGACAATAAAAATACTATGTTGAAAACTATGTTGATATTTAAATAGAGTAGAGTAGGTTCTCTTCTATACTTAAAATTTATATTTATTTGATATATTTTTACATTTACAAAAATAATTCCATAAAAATAAATCACGTGCCGTCTTCCACAATGAAATCAGTATTAGAAAGTTTAGTTTTATATAATGACAACGTCATTTCCATTACCGTCCGGAAAGTCCCGCTCTACATAGTAGCCGACTTCTTTTACCCCTGAAAGATATACCACCCATTATTGACTTTGCCTTAATATATTAATGTATTCGTAAAACTAGAGCCCATAACTTTTATATTGTATAAAGTAAACAAAATGTCACTCTTTTAACTCTTCTCTTACGTGGGATGCATTTATTATTATTATTAGTACACTTCCGTATGGATCGAAATAACAAGACTGTGAGAAATAGAAATAAGCAACATAAATCCTAAGATTCTAGGTCTATTTACGTGCGGTGTTAATGACTTCACTCGGATATATTAATAACGACTTGACATTTGGGTCATTCTATTATGGTTTGTGACGTTTCGCCGTTTTATTTAGGGGCCGAGCTTACATATAGTAATCAGATTGGTGGTAAAGTCAATTTGGGAGCCAGCGCCAGGTCAGTTGCTAATTTTAAACCTTTGTTTGTTTTCATATCGTAAGAAAACAACTTATAAATGCAGCTGTGATGATTGTTTTAACAAAAAATCCGATTACAAAAAACACAAAAAAATGAAAAAAACAAGTTATCAACACAAACATTAACCATAGTAACATAGTTTTGACTCCAGACTAACACTGTAGATTATATGTTACTAGGTATATTTTGAAATAATCGATACAGAAATGAATTAATTATTTATCCCAAAATAAAACGAGTAAGAGCCACCATTTAAATTTTACAAGGCTCGTTTCGAATATTCAATTCGTTAATTGGTTGAAAATGGGAAGTGAATGTTAATTCCTCTATTTTGAAAAAAACAAAATACCTGTTAGGAATTATTAGGTTTGTAATAAATAAAGTTTATGAGATGAAAATTTTTCAATGTTATTGTTTTATCAAGTAAGTTTAAATCATGGGGTTTTTATTTTCAAACGCAATGGTGAATTTTGATTTTTGGTTGTCATACAATTAGTGATACTTGTAAGTTTCAGATGTATGAAACGACATATAGTTTCGCGCAGTCGGATAAGACTAAGACTTTATTTGTTCTTGTTATTGATTAATAATTGTAATTACTAAGTGTATTATAAAGAAATTGTATTTATTAAGATGAATAAACATTTAAGTATATTATAAATATAAATATGTCGAATTATTTTTAAAAACAATTTTATTTCTAATATAATAATATGTATATGACTTCGATCGATCCGAGACCTGACCGTAAAATATAAACATTGTATTTATTATAGTTTTATGCCATCAGATACTTTAATAGCAATAGTTGATTATATTTCACGTTGTGGAAAACATGAGTTCAATTTAACAATTTCATTAACTAAAGGTTACATGTCCGTCGCATGGAAATATCAGGTCAATCAATAGCGTGGTGTACAGAAATGGATAAACTAAGTGGACTAATCCAATTAAGATCAATTATTCACCGACTAAGTGAAGCATAACATACAGCCTTGATTTGTATTTTATACTCAATTTTAAATATCGAACACTTTACTTTTTATTAACTTTTTTTTTATATGTATTAAGTTTTAACTTACTTTCGATAAAATAACATTTAGTTAAAGTCATGGTGATTGTGTTATAGGAAAGAGTTCACCAACTAATATTTTGTATAATCGATGAGCTGTTTAAATATTAAGGAATACCCGTAAGGTGACGTGACGCAACGTGACGTGTTATTTATTAGTTAAAATACAATTGCATATAATTTACATGTGTTTGTCTACCATAACAGGTAATTCACCTAAATAAATGTATGTTATTAGTAAGTTTAAGTCATACTCATCCATTATTAGATATTATTTGCGTACTTTGGCGCTTTTCAACTACAACCTTAAAATCGGTCAATTTTTTTTAAAAGTGATATGTATGTAGGTTTGTAGACATTTTTATAAGTAAGCCATACACTAAATGTTAATTGTAAGAAAAATTTAAACTTAAGTATACAAACTTACAAATTTTATTGAATTTGAATTATATCTATGTCAAAATTATTATAATTAAATATCCATAATTTCTAAGGATAGATTATATCGATATTTACAAGGATAGATTATTCGGATGAGAGAATAAAGCGATGAAGCTCTGTATACAACAGTATCGGTACACCAAAGGGAGATATGTACATTATAAACAAATTAATGTTAAATCTCAAAATCGACCTTCACGTAAAACAAAAATAGTTTCGATTACACAGACTCGCTAAAGAACAGAATTAACCCATGTTTGTTTTTTTTTTTCTGAAACAAGTAGAAAATTATATTGTTATATTTATAGCATGAGGCTAGTCATACGCATATGAATGTAAGATAAGGTTCGATTCCCAGTCGAGGAAATGAAATATTATTTTTTTTCATTTCTTCGCTCTGATGTCGAGGCAAAGTGCGGTGTAGAGTTCGGCCACTCCAGAACTCGGCTGGAAGTGGAGAGAGAGTGTCTTAAAACCAGATTCCCCTGCATAGATTGTCGCTTGGGGGATACAGCGTGTCACATATCTTTACAAATAAATTTTATCAAAGTATCTCGTAAGTAAATCTTATAAATAACACCTATCTACATATATTTAGCACCAATAGTCAGACGCCACCAGGTCTATGCCCCGATCAACGCTTGTTTTTCATTAAACGGTTAACAACCACATTTTATGGCGCATCAGAAATATACCTGTGATTTAGTGAGAGTTTTATCGAGACGACACAACTGGCGAGTTCCGTCTCTGATTTGGATGACTGTGCGTTGTCTTTTAACCTCAATTAGTAATAAAATTTGTTTATTAAATCCGAAAGTGCGAATTTTGTTATGAATATTAAAGAAAGTATATATATGTGTGGTTGCCAATTACTCATTGGTTTATATGTGTGGATTATCATATAAAATAATTCTGTAAATATTTTTAACCTATATTTCCTTTACTAAACAGAAAATATTTTATGGTTACTTTATTCTAATTATGGTTTAAAATAATTTTAATCCAAAGGGACACGAATTAAAAATAATAAAATAAATAAAACTTCATTGCTTTATTGTGTATAAAACGCACTAATTCACAGCAAAATAGCGTCATGCGATGCGCTCTGATTCCTTTACATAAAGAAGGTTTTTTCCCGTTAAAACACAGAAAACTATGGTTTTAAATATTTAACCAATTTATTTTACTAGTATAACATATGTAATGACATCCAGTAAGTATAAAAAATTAAACAGTAAAACAAAATTAGAGTTTTAGCTGGTACCGTGATAAGAAATGTGTAAATCAATTCTCTTCACGTCACGGATTCAAATTAGCTGATAATGACGTTATAGAAAGGAGAAATTTTATATTATTAAAAAACACAAACTCTTAATATATATATATATATATATATATATATATATAAGTTATTAAAATGTCTTGATTTAGGAATGTAAATCGTGTTCAATCAAATTCCTCCTCCCCTCAGTTACGCCCTGAAAATTTACAACGTCAATTACAATGAAGACGCGAGCGTTTAAAAGCGGTAGAGCCATTCCAGGTATATTATACAAAAAAAAAACTAGGTGCCATACCCTTTGTCACTTCATTAACACAAAAAACTTGATTATCCTACATTTTCTATATTGAGATTTTATTTATTCAATTAAATGAGACCATCGTGGCGTAGATTGAAAATGTAATGGTTGTCGGTTCGATTTCCACAGTAAAAAAAGAAGGCCGCAATAAAAAAGAAAAATTTTTTTTCAGCTTCACCTTGTATCCCGCAAACAGCAGGTTAGGCAGAGGGAACTTCGGTATTGAGACACTCCCCACTTTCTGCCGAATTCTGGAGGCATTGCGTGTTGAGTGGCAGAACTCAACGCCGCGCTTTAAATTCACACCAGAGCGAAGAAAAATGGAAATATAAACGTAAAGAAATATTTCACTTCCTCGAGTGGGAATCGAACCCACAACTTGTGCCACTGCGCCACGACGGCCTTAACATGGACGGAAGAACATATATGAGAGTTATTACAATACCATGATCCAACCTTTTTCGCATAATACATTTTTACATCAAGCATACAGCTAATACTTTCTATTTGGACATATTTTTTATATATTCTCACTCGATCCTTGATGTATGTAGGTTGCGTTTCACACTAATCGATATATAAACCATAAATCACAGTTATGTCTGTCATCATAATTTATGGATGGAGATTTTCTCACTATGCAAGCTTTTAAACTCTAATATAAAACAGCATTTATTTTCATTCACGTTCAAATAAATATTTACTTTGTATGTAACTAGAATGAATATAATATGGTCGATTAGAGAGCTGCCAGTTATTCCCTACACGAGTAAATGTCTTCCGAATATATACCGGGAAGTAACTCAGACTCAGAAACTCAGTGCAACCAATATATTCTAAATAAATATAATTTTCATTTAATTTAGTTCAATAAGAATTATATTATTCAGTGTTGACGAGTACAATTTGAATTGTTAAGAGAGGCGCTTCATTTACAAAGATAATTTGTCGCAATTTAAAATTATTGGCATAATTAGATCATAAGTCGTATAGAACTTGTGATATTGTCATGGTAGTTCTTGTAAGACGAAGTGGGCGTTTAAATAAATGCTTATATGCTCAAATATGGCACGAGCGTGTAACATTAAGCTCAACAGGTTGTGGGTTTGATTCCAAGTCTTTTTCGCTCTGTTATAGAGGCGAAGCGCAGCGTTGAGTTCCAGCATTCAACAAGAAATGCCCCCAGAATTCAGCCAAAAGTGTGGAGCAGAGTGTCTTAACACTGGGCGCGCACTGCCTGCACGAATTTGTTATAAAAATAAAGTAACACATCATAGTGAATCTGTTTAAAAGTCATGTGATTATCGAATATCACTATTTTGATGTTTCGATTAAATAAGCTATAATATGGTTCATAGATCAATAAATTTGTATTAGTGTGTGTATATTATTTATATTTATTAATTTTTAAGATTCAGTACACAAAGGGTCCACCCGACTCTGTTCGTTTGTCACCAGGATGTTATACAGTAGAAATTTTCACAGATGATATATTTCCCCATCCCATACAACATGTTCTTGCTCGATATTGATAAGAGCAATAGGTAGACGTTTGAAATATTCACAAATAATTAAGTTACATATTCATTTTACTTTATAGATAATGGTACGGAATAATAAGTATGTGAAAAGAAGAAATTACTTCTCCACCGGCACCATTTACCTGATCTCTCTCACTTGTCAGCATTTTCTGACGCTCGGCCGCCAATCAGACGGAGAAATTATAATATTAAATAAGTTTTCCCCCTAAGACACCGAGTGCTATATAAGACACGCACGCTTGTGCCCCTGCGCCACAACGGCCTCATATTTATTTATAATTGTTCATAGTAAAAAAAAATGCATTTTTATTAATACTCACGTTTTTTTTCAAGCTATTAATATTATTCAACGATTTTTGACTAATTTGGCGTTATCTACTTTTGACGGTTTCGATTTTATTATATTAACATTATATAATCATAAATATTTAAATATTATACATATTTTTTTTAAATAATCACGATAACGACCTTGTCAGAAATATGTTGCATACCTTGTTTGTCTGCTTTATTTTTGTGAATTCTAGTATACACATATATCATAATAAAATAAAATAGACGACATTCAAATACAATAGGTTAAACTTCAAGCAAGGCCGTTGTGGCCACAGAGGGATATCTATCTAGATCAGAATCAATACGCAATTTCGCAAAAAATTGAGTGTCGTAACTCTTTATCACTATGTTCTCTTAGCTTACTATCCTAATTGGGAAACGCGATACTTCGAAATTACTAAGAAGAAAACACTTCGACTTCACGATTTTATTTTGTATTTGTAGTGTTTTTTGAATTTGGTGTTAATGCAATGCTTCTATTTTCTTATATTTCAAAGATATTTCAGCAATACTAATGTCAAATTTTACTTATTTATATATGTTATTGTTTGAATTGGATAAGATTTGACTTTGTTTATTTATTTAGATTTCCCAGAACATTTGTTTATTTACGTAAGTATGTGTTGATATATGTATTTGTATATTTGTCTACAAATTGCGTGTAAACTAAAAGTCGTATCAAAATCATCCCTTTACAATCTATCCAAATAATATAAATAAGAATATTTAATCCATGTGTTAAAAAAAAGCAAATGGAACTAATGCGACACCAAAAAAATATCTTTTATAACACTAAAACTACTTTATACAATGTTTTGTATTTATTTTATATATTAAGAAACAATCTTAAATAAAAAGTCCTTGGTATACAGAAAATTCTTTTAGAATATGTCTTTTTAATGTACTATCTGTCTGTCAATATTTAATTATTCTCGATATATTTTCCAATTTTATAAAAAAAAATTCTCACTAATTAACGACAGTAAAGATATCATTTGATAGCTGTCAATATAATTTACAAAGTCATTACACGTTGTATTTGTGGTACCTTTACAACTTAATAGACCTATATAACGAATATACAACAGATAGGTGATAGATAGCGTAATAATACGTAAAACCCGAATAATATTACGTATTCTAGAAACAAACATCTAAATCCTATTGTTTGCACAGATCATTGAGGAAATTGCAGGGATTCGCTTGCGTCATATAATACTAAACAGATTTGTATACTATATGTAGTAGGTATACTCGTATCACCTGCCAGCTAAGAGATGGGTATACAATAACTAAAATATGCCTCACTTTTGTTTCTGATATTTGAACATTAAACAAAAATCTGTATTATCAAAATGTACAAACGCTGTTGTCATATTTTATTAATTAAATAAAGACTCATAGGTAGCTTCGTATTGTGCTCATATGTACATTTTTTATTTCAGCTTCACTTGTAACGAAAGGGAAGGGATATCTATCCTAAGACACTCCGTCCCGCCGTCTGTTTTATTGTTATCAGAACGAGAAATTATTAATTTCCCCGACCGGGAATCGAACCAGTAACCGTCGCCTTTACATCTACACGACTTGGGCACTGCGCCAAAATCTATCTTCTATTATGTTTTTATAAAAAGTATTTATTTTATAAATTAATAATGTGATAACAGATGGACTCTTCTAACTTATAATATATATTGAATGTAACCGCTTATATAATTGTTACATATAGATATTTTCTATTTGTCAGTTAGCCATCTAATAGGTAATAAGTGAAGTGTAATCTGTATCAGCCGGAGCGACAATTTCTTTGATGCCTGCCAGACGGTGGTTCACGAATAATTAAACCGGCTAGATTGTCACTTGCTTCGTAACGAGCGACCAATGAGCCGACTTACTGCTTAACTAATATTATCATTTGAGGCAATCATCGTTGGAAACAGTCATTAAAAAATTAAATTATACAATTACGTAGTCAATTTGTCCTTATCATGTGCCAGTTTGAATGTGCCAGTGTCATACAATAAAAAAAAAATCATTGTAAATATTCGAATTACAGGAGGGAAAAAAAAACGAACTAAAACCATAAAAATGGTGTTATCGAAAATCCTTACTATTAATTTGCTAATATCAATCAAGCTATATTAATATTATATTATTTATATGTAATATAACAAAATTTTGAATTGTTTTGTATATATTTACAAAATTGTCATTTTGTTTCCATTTAAATACACTTCATGTCTTCCTGGTAGGGTGCCATAGAGTGCAGCCCTTAGTATTTACAGTGAACAACTAATGTGACGTAAGTGCGCTGCAACTTGCACGGCAAGGAAGAACAAAAAAGCCGATCACGTGTGATCGCAGAATTATTATTGTATACATGAATGAAACACGCGTATTAATTCACATTATTATTCATTCTGTAATATTTCTTCACTTATGTACAAACTTTGTGTACTAGTAGCTATATATTTTTCTAATAATTTTTCACCGTCACGCTGCTATAGCCGTTTACACTCGACTACAAAAGGCGTCATTGCTTCAGATTTTTTGGCAACACTACCATAAAACAACGTACTCTTCTCTTTCATCTTATTGATTTAGATAATCTGTCTGTCTGACTACATTCAGTTTGAAAGAATCGCAAAATAATGAAGGACACGCCGCCGGAGACCGAGGCCAGCAAGTTAGCATTCGTCAGAGCGAGGAATCGAAAACAAGTGAATGAATAAATGACAAGAAATACTGGTTTTCACCGCTTTATATTAGACATTTCTTTATAAATGCAATAGTAGAGTGAAAAAAATATAGAACTCTACGTCGTGACCCTTACAGCACATGGATTTAGTTCATTGTATTGTTCATATTGTGAAAGGTTTATACATGTCTCGAGTCTTTGTGAGAAGTAGATATTGCAATTCATATAAGATTACAAGTCCCTGTGTAGTAAGAGTGTCAAGGTACATGAGTACCCGTAGCGCGAATCGTATTAAGATAATAGCCTTTTTAATTTTTTGAGAATTTATTTAAAAATAAATTCTGCAAATTAAAATCTCCGTAAATATCGCGATAGGGAAGGAGAGATAGTGCGTATTGTTAATTTACTTAACATTGATTAATAAGAATCGAACTCTAGAAACACCCATTCATGACACTGGTGACCCTGGGTGCTCGGTAGTGAGGCGGAACTTACAATCACTCTTCTCAACAAACTCTTTGAAATTTTATTTTTTCAATGTTAAGATCGTAGTTTACATTCTGTTAAGTTAATTAATATTTGGCGTAAGATCAAGCATTTATAAGAATGTAATTTACTTATTTGTTATTTATAATCAATATATATTAATTTTAGGTATAATTCAATTATTACATAATATATAAATATCGTACGTAAGATTTATTATTTAAAATATATTTTGCTAGTTATTAGTGAATAAAGAATTTGATTATTTTTAGTTTAGAAAATTAAAAATAATCAAAATCTTTATAAAACTTTTTTACATTATTTTCAGGATGAACTAATTATTAGAGTATGTTTTATTCTTTATGATATTATAATAATTCAATAAATAATGTTTTCTCACCTGCGCCACATGAATTTTTCCAAAAGTCGTAGAACTTGCTACAAGAACACATTTTAATCGAAAGTCACTAAAGACGAATTTATTTTTAAACTTCACTTCTAAAGTTTCGTAATTTTCATACGATGCGATTCAATCGTTGGCGTTCACCGGAAAAACTTCGCACGTCTGGTAAACAGTGTTGATATAAACAAGTCAATGTAGAGGCTGAGATCGCGGCCGCCTCGGTACCGTTGGAGAGTAGAAAGCTGGAAGTGCGTACCGGCTGTTCTGGGCAGTCATCGTACCAGCGGTCTCGGGAAAGCGCGGCGCGACGTGCAACCGATGCGGGCGCCCTCGTACGACTGCCGCGCAGACCAGCGCGCCAAATGCCAACTTCCATGGCGCGACGATTCAATCGGATGACGGATAGCTGTATTAAACTTAGGGGAAATAAACAAATTTCGCCCCGTGATGAGACTGTTACCGACGTAGATATATTTAATAGAATATTTAATATGCGTTAAATTAAAATTTGCGATTCGGCTCCGTGCCAGTTGTTATGTATATGATATCTGTCATTACAGAAAACAAATTACTTAAGAATATTGTAAAAATTTAGAGCATCCATTAAATTATTTGTTTATTGTAGTTATTCACGAAAAACAGTCTCATATAAAAGAGTTCAACGACTTATGTTACATGACATTGACTATATTACTGTCGCGACAAAATTGTTATCATTAATTTACCTTTTTTATATTGGAGTTTTTAAAGACAGTGGAACTGGTTCAGCAAGGAATTGTGCAAAATTTTGAGTTCGAGGGTTCGATCGGTTCTTGTAACATATTGAACATTTACAACGCAATACGCATAGTTGTGGACTAAGAGACGTCTTGTAGGCGCAGGTAATACCCGGTATGATACAATTAGTATGAGGAAGCCATAGAAGTCGAAACAGACCTAGGGGTTGTAAGAGGATATCTATTATTATACATATCGGTTATAGATTTTATCGGTACTCAGTTTGAAGAAACATTTTATTATTTTTTTATTCTTATACCAAACATTTTATGCGCTATGTTATCGTTTCTTTTACCGTCGATAACGTAAATAATATCAAATTTAATAAAAAAAAAACCAATTTTATTCTTATAGACATTTGTATAGATACTACGCGATGAAATACAATGTAATTGTACTTATTGAAATATTTAAAAATTTTACATTATCAGTGGAAGCTAAAGGATATGCAGGAAGAAATCCTACAAATGAAGACTGGTTTAAACCGTATGGTTTAATATTTAAAAGCAGCGTAATTTGATATGTTTGGAACAAGCCGTTTCCAATATGAGCTTAGATAGTATAAGTATGTGATTTTACAGTATCTGTGGCTATAGATACGAGTACGTGTAGTGCACACGATGGTAGTGGGTTCGTTTAGTTATGTTAATACAATATTTGTTTCATTTCTTTATATTTTCATTTCTTCGCTCTGGTGTAGCGGCAAAGCGAGGAGTTGCGTTCCGCCACTCAACACGTAACGCCTCCAGAATTCGGCGGAAAGTGGGGAACGGAGTGTCTTAAGACTAGGTTCCCTCTGCCTACTCAGCTGTGTGTGGAATGCAGAGTACAGCTGATTTACATTTTCTACATTTTTTGAAATGGAAACAACTTTTAAACCGTACACTATTACTTATACTTTAACGTAGTGTTATTTGAACCCACGTCTCTTGGAAACCGTCCAAGCACTCTGACCGCTAAGCTATTATGTTCTCGACAAGCTAATTCGCAATTCTTATATGCTCGTTACAACTTATATATATTTTTAGCATCTCTGTAGGAAGATTTATACAAATTTCCGCTAACCACAGATAAGGACTAAGAATTATCATTTGGTAAAAGAGAAGACGTTTTCTAGGTTACTAATCAGGAGAATAATTGCAATTAGTTGTTACTCTCCGTCGTAAATAAGTATTTAGTTACTATATTATACAGAGTGTTTTTGTCATCACCACTTTAAATGAAACCACGGTTTTAACTACTCTATAACAGCCTAATACAATTCAAACAAAAGAGACTTTTTCAAAACAAAATAATTAACAAAATTATCGTTGTAAAATAAAACGCCATTTGTCAAGAATGACGCAATAGACACAAATCTATCAAAGCGATAACGCCGCACAAGCCTCATTTTTCGCCGCACAAGAAGTTAAATTGCGTAAAATAGAACGAGAGATATCTCTTTCTCGTCCTGGGATTAAAAAGTGGCAGAGCGGTGACGGTTACTAGTATTTTTGTAGTAGTAGATCTTTACGTTTTTATTATCTATTTGTATCTGCTTCACACTAAATATAGGTATGGATAAACATCGTCAAATGAAAATAATTCTACGTCTAAGCTGTTGAGGAATATAGATGATTTTTTTAAGATATGGGTTTGAAATATTTAACCATATATGATGTTCCCGTAAAAGGAGCGCAGACACTTCCATCCTGTATAATAATATTATATTAATTGTATATTATATAATATATTTTACATTCATTAATATAACTTATATAAAATAATACATATATTAATAAGCGGCAGTAAAGGCAATCAAATATAATTTTAAAATAATATTATCATAAAACATCAATATATACGTATTATAAACAGCGTTTGCGGAAATATTGAAGGTTTACAAATAAAAATAGATTGAAATCATCGATCATTAAAAAAAAAACTTATGGTAAACATTGCTACGAGCGGCTACTACGTATGTAACACAAGGTCGTCCGACATACTTTACAATTATAATACGATCGCTTATAGAAATCGGGAAGCGTTTAACTTGTCTGTGACGTGTTCGTGTGATAAACGTCTACCATACGTTACCTTCAGTATGCAGCTTCGCATTTATCAAATAAATTACCGTCGTGACGCAGAGACTCATGGGTGCGACTGCGCACGCGATGGTTGTGGCTTCAATGTGCACTCGGAGGAATGAATTATTTTTATTTTTTTATTTCTTGGCTCTTTCAATAGGACAAACTGCGGCGTTGAGCTCACCAGTCAAAACGTAATTCTCCAGTCAACTCGAAAACTCCGTGGGAAGTGGGTAGCGGTAGTGTCTTAACACTACATTCTTTGAACTTACCCTTATACAGCGTGAAGCTAAAAGAAATATTTAAAAAACTTAAATAATTTGGATTTTCTTTATGAATTGTGTAATGAGTAAATAATAAATACGTATATAGGTACCTACATTTTTAATGACTACTAAGCGTCCTAACTCCGCTTGAGTTAATATTGTTAACATTTTTATATCACTTTTATATTGATTTATTATCGTTAACTGGTTGCTCGCGAAGTAGAGAATTATTGTTAGAAATATTTTACACGTACGTAAATTATTCATAATAAATTATGGATAATTTACTACAATTTACTTGATATTTTTCTTAAAATATGAATAAAACTTCATAAACAAACGTTCTTTAGTTTATTTTCCATTGTTAAGGCAATCTTTATAATTAATTATAATTATTAAAAATGTGCCCTTGGCTTTTTAGCTTCGATTGTATGTGTACGTTTGTAATATCACTTAAAAAACAGAAACCGGTTTTGCAAACTTTTCAGTTAACTTTGTCACAAAAACATGTTTTTTGTCTTTTTTTTTTACACCAGCTTCACGCTGAATCCTGCACACAGTAGGGTAGGAAGAAAAAACCTAGAAGTACTAAGACAGTCCGTTCCTCACTTTCCACCGAATTGTGGAGACATTTCCCGGTATTGCGTGTTTTGTGGTCACTCAACACGCAATGCTTCCAGAATTGAGCGTAAAGTCGGGAACAGAGTGTCTTAGGATAAGGTAGGATACTTACTTACTCTCCCAACCCCTCCTATTATTTTTGTAGGATTTAATCACAAATGGATAATTGGAACTAGTACTATCTGTAGATGCTAGCTGCCAAATTTCATATTGCTAGGCTAACCGGAAGTACCCTATGATTTTCGTTTATAGTATCGTAATACGCGTTTTTGCGATATAAACGGCCACATCTTTTTTCTAAGCAAATATAGAAATATGTTTTTATCAGTAAATCATGGGGCCGTAGTTCTGATTATATAATTTGAATTTCAACTCGATATCTTCAAGCGTTCTTGAGATGAAGGGTCTTGACAGACAGACAGAGACAGCCGGACAACAGAGTGATCTTATAAGGGTTCCTTTTTTACTTTAAAAGTACGAAACCCTAAAAATAATAAGACTATGTGCAAAGACATGTGCTCTCATATTTTTAGTTAAGGTAACAAGCATTAATAAAATATTTGATTATTTTTTTTCAGCTTCACGCTGTATCCCGCACACAGCAGGGTAGGCAGAGGGAACGTCGGTATTAAGACACTCCGTTCCCCACATTCTGGCGAATTCTGGAGGCATTGTGTGTTGAGTGGTAGAACTTTGCCTCGACTCCAGAGCGAAGAAAAATGGAAATATAAATGTAAAGAAATATTTCACTTCCTCGAGTGAGAATCGAACCCACAACCGTCGCGTTAACGGACGGCACCCTTGTGCCACTGCACCACGACGGCCTCATAAAATATTAGATAACGAAGATATTTATATTTACGAAAGCAGAAATTCAAGATGTTGCAGTACACCTCCACTTACGAGTGAGTTCAGATAACCTAAGATACCAAAGTTCATTGTCGTCACTGGTCATTAACTACTGTGTTTATAATTGGCATCATTTATTAACGAATAAATCTGTTTTGGTTAAATATGCAAGCCAAGCAAAACATTTATTAAGGTCTCTGGTTTTCTCAGCTTTTAAATTATACCAAGGAGTCTGGAGCCGAGGAAAAATATATTCATATTATGAAACTGAGTGTATTATATTATCTAAATTATAATATTTTACCTGCTCTTAAATGCTACTTATAAAAACTAAAAATAAATAATATATCAGCTCTACGCTGTATCCCGCACACAGCACGATTGGCAGAGGGAAACCTAGTGCTAAGATAGTCTGATCCCCACTTTCCGCCAAATTCTGGAGGCATTGCGAGTTGAGTGGCGGCGCTCAGCTCAACGCTGCGCATTGCCTCGAAGAACCAGAACTAGAACGATGAATATTTCATTTCCTCGAGTGGTGATCGAACCCACAACCAGTCGCGTTTACAGTTACACTCTGTGCCCCTGCGCCACGAGTGCCCTCAATGTGGATCGGAGTCATTGAAAATATACATTCATTTGAAATATCGACTAATGTAATCTAAACGCGATATCTATGAATCTAACTGTTTATTTGCATTAAATATAAGTAATAAGTACTAACCGATGATAAAATACACATTGTGAATCAATTATTCTTTAACAATCTAGAAATGTAAATAAAATAAACCCATAATTAATAAAACTGTGAAGGTCTACTGTATATATAGAATATCCACATTAAATGTCTATGTTGAATATAATACAAATGGATATTTCCTGTTTATTTATTGGGGTATGCCCTGAGGAAAGCAGCATGCTTTCCAGAGCATAAGTGGAAGTTTCCATCTTAAGTATGTTAAAAATTTATATACTTTTTAAAAAATACTAGAACAGTTTTAAGTTTAATGAACTTAATCTTTACAAGGATATACGAGTGGTCACGGTAACCATACTAAAGTCTGTACAGAGTCTTTATTGTATAAGTCCTCATGTTAAATTAACTATTCAATATAATGTAGTAGATGCTCTAAACTAGGTTATTAGATACACTATTTCGTTTATTTCGTTTCGTTCATATAAAAAGTATACGTTTTCTAATAAATTCTAGGAATACTTTATCTTAATTATTATATACAAGTCGCAGATAGTAATTAATTAGTACTCTAGAAAGCGGGAAATAACCTTATCGCCATTTCAATAACATTGAAATCTCGTGATCGTTCACGTTCACAAACGTTGAGGAAATTATGCTATATATCCTCAAAAGTTTTAAATGAAATATGTAAATCTATAGCCAAGTCTCAATAACTATAGCTATTGTATTATTAATCTATGTGGCTACTTACTCACGGCATGTCTACATACATTTTCTAAATGAATTTACATAGCATTTTCTATTGTAAAATTAAATATATAATTGTTTATTGTATTTTTATGTAAATTTTAATGATAGAAGAAGTGTAACTAGTTTTACTGATAGTTTGTGTAATTTTTTTTTAGTTTTTAGTACATTATTTAATATTATTTTCTATTGAATAAATAGATTAATGATTGAAATTAAATTTTATCATACCCAAATGGCACACTTGGTTGTGGGGTGCAGTCATGCCGTGCATTGTGCTGTGATTCGTCGGATCACATCCACAAGATGTTGGTGACGTGGCACTTACCTGAAACAAACAATACAGAATATAAATAGGTATATTATTACCCCCATTATTTTTTAATTAGGTAAATCTATATGTGAAAATATAGGGACTCATATTTTTATATATCTTTGAAATAAATGCTACCTGTAGATGAAGATGTCTTATGAAATACATACAAAGGTTTTGTAACACAACTCTAGCCACAATGGCCAGCTTCCACAGTGAGCAAAACAGAAAGAATAAAAGAGTAACCTCAATCCGACATTTTCATTATTAGAATAAAAACCCATATATGAATCTGTCGCAGCCTGTCCAGATTGAAATTGGATTTTGTTTGACCAAAGGATTCAATTAAATCTGCAGTGCTACTCCCGATACATAAAATCAAATATAGGTTTTAATAAATTATTGAAAAGTCTATCCATCTTATGAAATTTAAAATTTTATTATTTTAAAGTGTTATAATGAATTTTCAAATAATATATTAATGTTTTTTTTTCATTCTTAATTAGGTTTATATAGGTTACTGTAGTAAAATATCTACAAGGTTACTGCACCCGCATATTATAAGTGAACGACCTCAAATGCCTGAAAGTTAATCTTTTTTC
>JBAIZZ010000609.1:0-18264 GCA_037355905.1 Heliconius aoede | reverse complement strand
CTGGGATAAAGATTAGCCTATTAAAGTACTGAATTGCAAGGTCAGGTTACAATGTGGCGCACTCGTCGCTACGTTTGTATTCATTATACGTATAGCTTTAAACTTGAATACAAATGTAAATAAATGGATATTGTTAAAGGATTGGAGGCTGTAAATGCGACTAGTTCGATTGGGTTGGGTTCGATCCCCACTCAAAGAAATGATTTGTTCAATCTGGTCTCGAGGCAAAGCGCGGCGTTGAGTACCGTCACTCAACATGCAATGCCTTCAGAACTCGACAGATAGTGTAGAACGGGCAAGATGCGGCGTTAAGCTAAAAATATATATTCTAAGATAACACATATCAATAATATCATCGGTTATATTATTTACTCGATTTTCAATACACTTGCTTTCATGCCATAAACAAAATTCGTAATTTCTGTATACTTCCTTACTGCCTGGCAACGATCCAACCCTCAGTATTTTCAACATCTAGGTAAAACACTATATCCCCAAATCGTTGTTGGTATTCACCCCTCGTGAGTCAGCTTTTCTTATCTTGATGACGTATCAATATTTTAGTTCGCATTTTGCGTAACAAATTTGAACCTATATCCTTTTGGATATTATCTAAAAGTAGTCTTATATATTAATGAACTAACTTAAACACAAATTCATTGTAATTCTAACAATTTTGGTTGATTTCGAAAACCATATATATGTAATTGTTTAATATTTACGTTAAATGAACTTTAAGGCTCTAAATTCTAAGGCTTTTAGGCTGATATTCACGCTTCATTTTGATCTACAGCTTGAAAGTCTTTGCGACTACACAAAATCTATCTTGATTGTATAAAATTTGTATTTAAAATATCAACCACATAATCAAAATTTTTTTTTTACTAATTCTAAACATCTATAATATATATATTTTTATTTATATACATATTATAATATCTTTTCATTCATTTATCTTTTTTGAAATTTGAAACGTTTGAAAATTGAAAACGTTATGCGATTAAAGATGATTCTACAGCCAATCTTATCTGAAGTGAAGAGGTGCAAATACTGAGAAGTGGGTTAGCGGTGTCGTAATGTTTGACGGTTGTCCAACATTTGTTTATTCTACTAAAGTATTATATTATAGCTTTATGTGTTGAGTGGTTTCTATACGCTATGTAAATATAAATAGCATTGCTGATTAATAGATGCTGTGGATGGAAGTCCTTAAGAAAGTGTGATCCCGGCTTAGAATAGGGTCACCCAGGTACTGTTGGTGTCGTAAGAGGCGACTAAAGTACGTGTGGTAGAGTCATGTCGCCAGTAATGGCAACACGCATGGGCAGACTCGACCGGATTAATACCACCCTCAGCATTTAAAACCGGCGTGAAGTAGTGGCTTTTGCCACTGCGTTTCGCACTAGGTGATGCTGGGCCCCGGTGCCCAACCCCCACCCCTCCCTTGAATATGATAGCGGCATTAAAAGAGAGACTACCCCAGGAGGGTACCAGCGCCTCCGGCGCTGGAGAATCCCTCCCTGAGTCAAGCTCAGGCTGCCCTACGAATTCTGGGGAGGGCACAATACCGCGCTTTAAAAATAATTTTAGACAAGGCAAACGAGGCGTACGCTCCGCGGCAACCCCTACCACGCTTAACGTGGACTTTTGCAACATCAGGGGTCTTCATTCCAACTTAAATGCCGTCCACCACCATCTCGAGACGGCACAGCCGGCCTTGTTATTCCTGACGGAGACTCAAATTGCCCGTCCAAGCGACACAGCCTATCTCCAATACCCCGGCTACAAAATAGAGCATAACTTTTTACCTCATGCCGGGGTCGCTGTGTTCGTAAGGGAGGACCTGAGTTTCCGTCGTCTTTCTAATTTTGAAGGTCAGGACCTGTCAACAATCTGGCTCCGCGTTGACTCGGACGATCGTGTCCGACTCTACGCATGCCTTTACAGGTCCCACAGTGGTAATGCAGAAACGGATCGGCTCATGGAGCACATACAATCGGCTATTGACGATATGCTCTCACAGATCCCCTCCGCTGAGGTCGTGATACTTGGTGATTTTAATGCGCATAATGCCAGTTGGCTTGGCTCACGCACCACCGACCACGCGGGGAGAGCTGCATTTGACCTTGCTTTGGCGAACGGATTGTCCCAATTGGTTGAGTCGCCAACGCGACTCCCGGACGTGGATAACCACAATGCCTCTTTACTGGACCTTCTGCTGACTTCACACCCGGAACAGTACCAGGTTCTGGTCGAAGCCCCTTTGGGATCTTCAGACCACTGTTTGGTACGGAGTGCTGTGCCCATTAAGCGCTGCAGTTGCAGAACACCCGCAACTCGTCGCGTCTGGCACTACAAGTCGGCAGATTGGGATGGGATGCGTACATTTTACTCATCCTATCCCTGGGGGCCGGTTTGCTTCTCTTCTGATGATCCTAGTACCTGCGCCGCTGCTGTTGCGGATGTGGTTCTGCAGGGCATGGAACTTTTTATTCCAAGCACTGTAGTGCCAATCGGTGGCAAATCACAGCCATGGTTTGATAGGCCTTGCAAACTTGCTGCCTCTAGCAAACGCGAGGCATATCAAATCTGGGCTAAAGCAATGGTAACTAAGGATCCGAAGGTGACAACCTTAAAGAAGAAGTATAACCGAGCCTCTAGGTACTTTAAGTGGCAAATTGCCAGAGCGAGGTCCGACCATATCGCCAAAATTGGTGAGAAGCTTGAGAGTTATCCGTCCGGAACTCACGAGTTTTGGGCCCTCTCAAAGGCTGCACTTGGCAACTTTAGCCAGCCGTCGCTTCCGCCATTACGCACGGGAAATGACATCTTGGTCCACACGGCTAAAGAGAAAGCCGACCTTCTGGGCGCTCTCTTTGCCTCGAACTCGACTTTGGATGATCAGGGGACAACGCCGCCGACCATCCCGCGGTGCCAGAGCTCAATGCCTGAGGTTAAGTTCAACCAAACAGCCGTCAGACGAGCTCTGTCTTCTTTGGACATCCACAAGTCGAGCGGGCCAGATGGCATCTCTCCGTTAGTGCTCCGTTGTTGTGCTCCTGAGCTGTCACCGGTGCTAACGCGTTTGTTTCGGCACTCTTACTCAGTTGGCGTAGTCCCGAACACATGGAAGAGCGCTCTTATCCACCCGATCCCGAAGAAAGGCGATGGCTCCGATCCTTCCAACTACAGGCCTATTGCTATTACCTCCCTACTCTCAAAAGTCATGGAGAGCATTATCAATAGTCAGCTCTTGGCTTATCTAGAGGATCACCGTTTGATTAATGACCGTCAATATGGCTTCCGCCATGGTCGCTCAACCGGTGATCTTCTGGTTTACCTCACCCATCGCTGGGCTGCGGCTATTGAAAGCAAGGGAGAGGGCCTGGCAGTTAGTTTGGACATGGCGAAGGCCTTTGATCGAGTGTGGCACGGGGCGCTCCTAGCTAAACTTCCATCCTATGGGCTTCCCGAGAATTTATGCAAGTGGATCGCCAGCTTTCTCACTGGACGCAGCATCAAGGTCGCTGTCGACGGTTTTTGCTCTAAAAATATGCCCGTGAACGCTGGCGTTCCCCAAGGCTGCGTGCTGTCCCCTACGCTGTTTCTTCTGCATATCAATGATATGTTGGAGGATTCTAACATTCATTGCTATGCAGATGATAGCACAGTGGACGCTGTTTACTCCGGCCGCGCAAGTCTTTCTCGGGAAAACGTCGATCAGTGCCGAAATAAACTTGTGTCTTCAGTTGAGGCATCCCTCGGGAATATCTCCTCATGGGGTGAACGGAACTTAGTTCAATTCAATCCCAAGAAGACACAAGTTTGCGCGTTAACCACTAAAAAAACCCCATTTGTCGTATCGCCAGTCTTTCAAAACACTCCCCTTAAAGCCGCTGCCAATATCAGCATATTGGGCCTTAATGCCTCGAATGACTGCCAGTATCGCGATCATCTGGACAGCAAGGCCAAGTTGGCCTCGAAGAAACTTGGGGTTATCAGCAGAGCGAGACGGTACTTCACGCCAAAACACCGATTGGCCCTATATAGGGCCCAGGTTAGGCCTCATATGGAGTACTGTTCTCATCTCTGGGCTGGTGCACCCCAGTATCAGCTTGAACCATTTGATCGCATACAACGCAGAGCCGTTCGAGTTATTGGGGACCCAAGGAGCTGTGAAAGGCTTGATACTTTGGCTCTGCGTAGAGACGTCTCCTCGCTGTGCGTTCTCTACCGCATTTATCATGGGGAGTGTTCTGAAGAACTATTTGACCTGTTACCCGCCGCCGAATTTTCTAACCGTACAATACGTCATAAGCTCAAATATCATCCACTCCACCTGGATACGTGGCACTCCACTACTGTACGGTTTCGTAGGAACTTCCTTCCACGCGCCACGGAACTGTGGAATGGCCTACCCGCGGCGGTATTTCCGGGTCGATACGACATGGGTACCTTCAAAAAGCGCGTTTACCTTCTCCTCAAAGGCCGGCAACGCACCTGCAGCTCCTCTGGTGTTGCACGGGGTCGTGGGCGGCGGTGATCACTTACCATCAGGTGACCCGTGCGCTCGTTTGCCTTGTCCTTTTCCATAAAAAAAAAAAAAAAAAAAAAAAAGTGTTAACATCAATTAATTTAGATAAGTATAGTTATGTTAGACTATTAGTTTTTATTACAAATTGATTTTAAAATAATAGTAAGTGGAGAAATTCTTTTATTAAAATAAAAAGAGCTTCACTGTACAATGTACAATTTTTGTGTTAAGTGGTGAAATGAATAATGGTCAAAAAAGCAATATTCAATATTAAAATGTATTTTTGGAATATAAATAATCTTTTTTCAGTTTCACGCTGTGTCCCGCACACAGCAGGGTACGCAGAGGGAACCTCTGTGTTAAGTCTCTCCGTTCCCCAATATATAAACAATAATTAATTACTGTATATTTAATATAACGCAGTTTATATAAAAGACTGAACGTAACCACTACATGTTTATAAGTAAATCGTTCAAAAAGAAATAAGCAAGAAAAAGTAGGTACACTTTCTCATCCACCATGCACAATCAATGGTGGACATAAATAATAAGTTAGAATTTGAGATAACAAAAAAGTTTCTAAATCAGAAATGCTATCAAACAAAATAAATAATCTCTCATTATATACTGAATCACAGCATTTTCCTTTATTATCAACTTTACACTGTATACTTTATACCGCCATTCGACATTGCGTATTGAGTGGCTCAACTCAACGCCGCGCTTTGCCTCCAAACCTCCTTCCTCGAGTGGGAATCGAACCCACAACCTATCGCGTTTACGTTTACATTTACACGCCGCCTCTGAGTCAGAACTGGCCTCAAACAATGTAATTGTATCAAATTATATTAAAGTTCTATATAAACCGTCCCCACGTCTCGTCTTGCTATCTCCGCAGACACCCTTCAATCCATTAAGTAACGTGTAACTTAATAGAAGCTTTAATCATTTAAAAATTCTAGTACACACTGAAAGACAAGTTTTATATAGGATACCCGTGAAGTGCAGGATAATGACGTCATCTTGACATTTGTCATAGCGGGGGCGCAAATTAATTTTGAAAAGGATAAGATTTTTAAGAATGTGAAGTGCAGTATCGATATTTTTTCAGCATCACGCTGTATGCCGCACGCAGCAGGGTACGCAGAATGAACATAGTGTTGTGCCACTGCGCCACGACGGCCTCTATTATATATTGCAACATAATAGTTTAAATTATAATTACGATCATTATTTTTGAAATAAATTCGATTCTAAGACGCAGTAGTCAATATCTATATATAAAATTGAAATTAAATCAAGCCATTTTAAACCATTCCTCTATATAAGCTTTTGGTTGAGTTTCATTTAAACGCAACGTAATTTTCACGTTAAGTATCAAACGTCTAAAAATCCAAAATTTGAATATCGGTAACTTATTACAATTTTTTTGTATCAAGTAGAAAAATATTTTAGGTACTAATGAATCGCCGCACCACCGCCGTTGGTCTAATTTCAATAAGATAGTCGAGATTATAATTGCGAAAATTCTAAAATAATAAGAGTTGTCTTGTATCTACTGTTGGAAAAACAGCAGTGTAGGCAGAGAAACCTAGTGTTAAGACACTCCGGTCCCCACTTTGCCACGCGGGGCTCCACTCCGGGCTTTTACAGATGAACTAATGTCACTAACATACAAATACATTCAGTCACTAATCTACGTACTTGTATACTAATTTAGTTTCCAGATAAATGATAAAGCATGTTCAGATGAGAAGTGGAACCGCTATTGATTTTTGCTGCCCGCTTTCTATACTCCTACGCAATTTTCACATCTTACATCACATCATCACGTATAGGTACATGGAAGATAGATAAAAAAGTAAGAAAGAAAGTGTGTATTTGCACAATATGTAAAAAAAATATTACATTCATTGTTTGGTAGATTCTCTGCAACAATAGTTCCGCGCTGTCGTCTCGTTTGACTTATTTTTACTAGACTTCTAAAGATGGTAACATGTTATAAAAAAATATTTACTATTTTAGTTTACTTTGCTATAAGATAACGCATGGAATTATGTTTACTCGAATCGTGCAAGAAAGTGTCCAAATTTTATATTATTTTAATAAGAGAATTCCTGAGATTAAACCTAAGTCACTGACTTATCTATACGTCTATATACTGATATAGACCAATCTATATAGGTATTATATTTTTCTAGTAAATTTATAACGAACTCGCAAAACGGTTTTTCAAAGTAACAAGTCGCTAATGGCGGCGCTGGCAAATTACAAGCCGATATGACAAAAGAAACTTTTACTCTAAAGACAGCAGCATCCAGCTTTTTACTTTGTAAAGAAAGTGTTATAGATCGTGCACAGAAGACATGATGGAAAACTTAAGAACGTCATAATCTTCTAAAAATTAATATAATTTGAAGAAATTTTATATATTTATTTTATTTTATATCAACTGGAAAGTAAGTGCATTCAATAGTAATTTCAACCTATAGTGAAATTAGTATGACAGTTTTAAAGTTCATAATGTTATGGAAATTAAAATATACCTATAATCAAATCCCACGACAGCTGTTTTTGATATGAATTGATATTTTAATATTACTTTAACTAGAAATATAAAATGCACTAATATTTTTATTGTTTACTTGGTTATGTTTAAATAATAAACTAAAGTTATTTATATTTATTTATTTATTTTAATTTAATTTATTATTTAAAAATTAATTTATTATTAATTCAATTTTGTTATATATTTTTTACGTCATAAAAGTATTTTGTTGATATTTTACATAATGATAGGTACACGTCATATATGTATACTTCGTCGATATTATCGTATTCCAATAGACAATAAGAAACATTTTAAATCGACAAGTTGAATTTCAAATATGTCAGTATTATCAGTTCTACAGAAAGCTGACTGACCACCGACTTTGAAGTCAGTTCTGCTGTAGATATATTTAGAAGTCAAACCGATATAGATATTCCTAAACGATATTCTTCTTCATTCAATATCTTCAAAAACAAAGTACACGAATATCATCTTCATTCGACATAATATTAAGCATCACAGTAGTGGTGGCATGAGAAAAAATCAATAAAACGCAAAAGCACATTGCACTGCTCTTATTGAAGCCATCCCCCCCTTCCCCATAGGCGACGTCTATACTACACGAGCTCATCATCCTCTCATGAATAGAATACCAATTTAAAATGGGATGTTAAGCATATGGAGAAAAGTAAATAAAAATACGAAATAGATGATTGTGCACTTTATGTTCTTTAAAATTCTTTACAGATTCAGTTTTTGAGATATTTAAATTGAATTATATAACTATTACTACACTAAGATAGGCGTAAAATCCAATTTATGTAAATTTGCATCCATATTTATACGGTTTAAAATATAGAATATCATTTAATCTATTTCTTACAACAAGTTCTTTATCTTATAAGGTCAAGGCTGGGTCATTATAGTATATTTCACACTAGAAGCCTCGGATGTTCTGTACATATTATCAATAGTGTTATAAGTTTAATGCAGTTTCTATAGTTACATACATGTGGTAAACAAATCGCTTTTATTTTTGCATTATAAATTATCAATGCTCATTAATATTGGTTACCCAACTTGTAATTGGTTAGGGTTTGTGATAGCTAGGTAACATATATGTATCGGAGTAGAATAAAAACTATAATAAAATTGAAAACAATCATTTACTTATCTCTGTAAACTTGAAACTTTTGAAAAACGACGAATCTGGGAATATTAAGCGAAACCAAGGTTGGAAAATAAGTAAAAAAAAACAGAAATATATATCTACATGGGTAAATAATATAGTTATAACGAATTTCTCGATATTTTAATTACAATTTATTATATTTATAATTTTTTTTGTCGTATATTTCACTTTACAGCAAAGAAACGCCTATTCATATTTTTAACCACATTTTATTCTAATCATATAATATTGTAAAAAAAAAAAAAGAAAAGAAGTTATTTTATACATAATGAAGAAATTAGAAAACTTCAATCAACAATAAAATAAATAGATATTAAATAACAATGCGGTGATAAGCAAAATCGATACACCGCAAGAGGTCTAACATTACTTATATATATAACTTATTTTCTACCCCTTTCCCGCAATCTCACTTATACGGAGATTGCCACTTGGGTTCCTCTAGATATATTGAGCGTAGGATTTTTACACATATGTTGTAGTACAGTTTAAACATAACAAGAACTACTTTGTGTGCTTTTATACTTTGACGACAGCTATGTAAAGCGTACCGTTCACACTAGGTGTAATGGAAAAAGAATATTAAAATATTCATGAAAAATAAATATCAAAAAGGCGGTGGAGGTGCAGTGGAACATCACTTAAATGTAACCGCGACAGTTATGGGTTCAATTAGTAAATTATTTTTATTTTCTCGCTTTATTAGACAAAACGAAGCCGCGTTGTTCCTGCCATACGCACGAAAAAGCGTGAATGTGACAAAAAGGACGCAGCTGTAATAGACAGGAAGTCTAACTGTAACTCCAAACCTAACCACATCTAACTAAATTTAATCGTTTTACTCGACACGCGCATGCGCATCACCCGTTTTCCCAGTAATTGAGCATACAAAATTGTATTAGGATACATCTAGTTGTTCTAGTTAATACTGTTTAAAAACTTCCTTCCACAGCCACACTTCACCAGTTACCAGTTCATGGAAGCGAACACATTGATGGGAGTGAAGATTGGATTTAACACTTTAACATAAATCATGGTTATGGCCCTTTGTGAGGGAGAGGCCCACCGCGGTTAAAATAGATTTAGGGTTACTTTGAAAGTCGATTTCGTTTCTTTGGTCATTTAAAAATGTGCAGTTTTTAATCTTGCTGGTGGTAAGACTAATGTAAAATAATTTAATAAGAAATTTACTAAGTTTGTTGACACTGGCTCTTTTCGTGGCTTTTTATTTTATGTTAATTTCGTAAAAATTATGAGTCTCATTTGGGGTAATAATTATCTTTGGAGATATAATAAAAGGGTTTTCTGTTCTTGTGAAAACGATGAACATCTTTATAGCAATTTAAAAAAAACCTATACGTAGATATCATATTAAAAATCTTATAAAATTATAGGTTACTTTAAACAAGTATTTCTAGGTAATTTCTGTCTATCACACTAACAAAAGTCAATAGTTTAATAGCAGCAGAACAGTCTAATCTATAGTTATAAAGTAGATAGATACTATTAGTTAATGAAAATTGTCAGCTGAGTGTGTGACGCGACCTTCGGATCCCCTTCTGCTAAAACGGAAGTGTTTGATAGCTTGAGGCAAAATATTTTTGCACGACACCTTCCTCACCCCAGTCCCTATACATATTTAGTACTTGGGTAAAATGTTAAGAGCTTTTGTCTTTTTTTTTATTGATATCGCGTGAAGTTTTGTTTGCGTTATATGACATTAAAGAACATCAGCTTCACGCTCTATCCTGCATATAGCAGGGTAGGCAGAGGGAACGCTACTCTTAGCCTCGACACCGAACGAAGAAATTGAAATATAAGTTTAAATAAATATTTAATATACTCAAGTGTGGATTGATTCAACAACCTGTGAAATTAAATGTTCAACGAAATCTTGTTATTTTAAAACTTTTGAAAATATGACAAAATGATTTCTGTTTAATATTATCTAACTAAATACTACTAACGCAACAGCTATAAGAAAATATTAACTTAAACCAAATAGCATTCAACTTGTTATGTTAATTTATATAAATACGTAAAACTTTTCCGTTACTATCATCGTTGATAGAGTCGAAACTACGGCACAGAACGCTAAAAGACTGCATGTAGGAAGGTCAGGAACGTTCTTACACTAAATTAAACTTGTCATCATCTTTTATGAAGATTATCATCATGTATTTCTCATCATCATGCTTCTGAGTAAAACGAAAAGACGCGACACTATTTTTTTACGTTCCATACGCTAAAAAATTTACGCTTACGCGCACTACGATCCCAACAACATAAACACACTTAAACCTTATAATTATTATCAGATAAACAATCTTTTCCTCTATAATAAATATTTACCGTTAGTCACAAAAGCGCCGCCAATTAAATTCAACTTCATAAATTAATTAAGAGAATTTTAACTATTGCATTATTATTCCCCTCACAGATGGTTATCATGAAGCATTTCACCTGGGAAGCTTTCCAAGGAAAGCCAGCGTAATTTATTACCGGGGAGTCGGTCTTTTGTTACGCGATGCGTAAAACTGCATACAATTTAATAATATTTCTTCAAGTTTCTATTCAATTTTGAACATTTTACGAATATATAAAACTCGATTAGATACAAACGAAAATGATGCATGTACAAATTAAAGAAATTTGGTATGTTGATTGGCACCTCCATGAGTGGAGGATTTTTCAAAATTACAGGAAAAGAAACTACCCCTGTTTACTTAACGTTCGAAACTAAAAAAAATAGAAATGGAAATATAGTAACGAGAATTATAAAATGAATTCTTCTCTTCTTCTTCTCTTTCATTGCAGGCGCAATTAGGTAGATATCACGTGGTAAGAAGAGAGAACCCAGTCGCTATGTCACTTCGATCTTCACTATCGGTAAAGAAAGAAAGCCATGAGGGTCGTGGCTGTCCTGCAGTTAGATGTAGACGGTCGCGGATACTTAGTTTTAGGATATTTGCCGAGTGTCTAATGCGAAAAGTTCAGAAAAGCAAACTTTAGGGGGGCGACGACTGTTAATTTAGGGAACATTAATAATTTGGGGGAAAGGTGGATCGGAAATACGTCGTGACTAACAAAATCGGGAAACCCATGCGGTAACAGTCGCCGCTTTCATTTTTATTACCCTCCTGACGAAAACGAAGATATTCTGATAAACTAAAAAGATGGTAAAAGACAGATCTGTTTAAAAATTTACGTGTAAAGGCTATTACGATTTTGCTAGCATTTTTCAAAGAATATTTATCATTTTAATTACTAAAATCAATTATGAATTAACGAGACTATAATTATAATGTACATTTGACATTTTAAAGCAATAATCAGCAATATATATAAATTAAAAACTTATTAAAAAAATATTTTGAATCTTTCGGAGGGTGTTAGGTAATAGTTGTATGTTGTAATAATAAAATGTCGCCGCATAACAGGTTCCAAAAAAAAAACCTACAGCGTACTATTTTCTAAGCACAGTGGGCAAAAAAAAATTAAGATGTTAAGATTATTTTATTTTTAAACGATTATCTTTAAGTCATTGTGTATTTAATTGTATTATATGAGCGAAAACCAACACAGTCGAAATTACTAGATGATTCAGCAAAGCTGAAATTTGTCACGTAGTTTACTTGGGGAGTATGGAGAAACACTAAGAGAGGATATTTGAAAATATCTACAAGAAGGGAAAAAGGAATGCGATTTTAAGGCTTAGTTCATGCAAAAGAAGTCGGTATGTAATATAATCAATTTGGAAATACGAATATTCTCAAAAGATAAAACCATTCTAGTGTAAGCAATATAAATATTCTTTCTGCATTTATCTCTGTTTCACGCGAGCTTTCATAAAACAGTGTATGGTTGTAAAAGCTTAAGTAAAGCTTATAAATAGTAATATCGACTTACCACTATGCACGGCACCTTCTTATTCTGTTTGCCTAACATCGTATTTAGTAGATTTACTATTAGTTCTACGGAAAATAACTATACTGCAGTATAAATTTCTTACAAGAACAAATTTTCTAGATATTGTATGATATTTGAAATACCATTTATATATACAATTTTAAAGAGTTCAGTACTATAGTAGTGAAACAAACAGCCTCCAACGAAAGCTAATCCTGTTTTATCTCACATTTGTACGATCTGCTCTAAGCGTAGGTTCATTGCGCATGTCACGTTCGGTTGCCAGCCTAGACCCTCGGGTAAGTTGTGGGGTCGTTCACCCGCACCCTGGACATTCGAAGTGTTTTAATATATTTTTTGTTTTTATAGCTAATTCTTTAGGATATAATAACATATTTTTTTTTATAAAAAGAAAATGTAATCCAATTAATTACTTTGACTAATTTATTCAACACGCTGTCTCTAAATAAACGTAAACTAAGCTGGCAAGATAAAAATAATTATAACATTGGTTAGTTGTTACCGAAACCAACTGACCGTGTGGCCACACCAAAAAATAACTCAATTTTTGTCATATTATTTTTAAAATACCTACATTAGCGTTAATAATAAATCCTATTATCTTTATTTAGTAATTTATAACTGTGATTTGTTATTATATGATATAATAATAACGTAAACGCGATAAGTGAAATGAAATAAACTGCTGATAAGAAAACGTTCGTGTAAATATTTTAACATCGTTGCCTAATATACATTTTGTTTTTACTCACTAAAAAACTGAAGAGCAAGACTTAATTAAAATCAAATTTTAATGGCGTGTGCCAACACCCCGGCCGGCAACCTAATTTTATATGAAATTGGGTCACTATTCTCCCAACACTAATAATTTAAGCCGGACGTATTGTTCATACAGAACTTAATAAATAACGAAGCAAATACTATTTAATAGTTAATTTTCTAATACTATATTATATCTACGAATATTATAAGGACAAAAAAAATATAAAACTAAAGCAAAAACAACAGGTTGTAAGAAACCGTTACGTACCTGTAAATGGATGGGGACTTTTTTTACAGGTGCGTTAGTCATTTTCGTGAAAATCCGACCACGTTATGCACTTAACACGAGAGTTTATTTATAATCCGTGTAGGCGGCCAACAGATAAGATTTTCGCAAATCTGTTTAAGAAGAAACGATGTACGTAGCTACAGTATCAACGTTTACCAACCTACTGATTGTTATATTTTCATTCAAAACACTTCCCTCCAATACGCATGCGTAAAAAATTGTCTCTTCCGATTGGTCGGTTCGTTTGATACTGTTGCAAGTTTAAAATATACCTTGATGTGTTCGTTTTTATATAGATGGCAGTTTTTTATATATAATTTTAAATTATTAAACTAATGAATAAGCGTTATGATTGTTTTTTATATTTGTTATTATTTATAAATGATAAAAAAACATATAAAATTACTAAAATGTATAAATTAAAAGCAAACATTTTTTTATAATAGCAACACAAAAATTATAGTTGCAAAGTTGTTACATATTGTAGCGCAAGATGGCGCTGGTGACAAAATTTAAAAGTCGATACTCTGGGACGTAGCCGACTCTCCCCGACCAAAACATTCAATCGGAACATGCGTCGGATGATACCGATTTTTCGCGCCCGTTTTACTGTAAGATTTTAATGAGAAAGACGTTTGTTTTTATATTTTGTAAATGCATAGTGAAGTGGTTAATAAATTCTTTTAGCACCCATGCCCACACTACATCTTAAGCCCGGATTAACGGTAAAATATATTTATATCGATATTTCATATATATTTTTGACTTTGTTACCGAAATAGATAAATTCTTTTAGGGCGAAGTGTTTACGACGAGAATATTAAGAGCCGTTTAAATCATCACAAAATTTATTGCTTCTTTTTTAATGACCGAATAATTTATGGCTATAGAAAAATCAAGAGCGCGCACGGCTTATATCAATTTACTATTCCTTACTATAGTATAAAATATATTTCAAATTATTACTAAAATATTAATATTTAAAAATAAATTTATTTATAAAATTTCATGGGAATTTTTTGATCTAGTTCTTTATAAGAAATATAATTTTGCATTTTGTAAATATTTTTATCTACTTACTCAGTATCTAAGTTTCAGTTTATTATTATATTTTTATTTAAATAATTGAAATTTTTAATAATAGCACAATTAAGATAAATAACGGTAACTAACTAAGACGATATATTTGTAGATATTAAATTATATCAGGTAGAAGCTAAGGATTATAGTGACATTGGAAACCTTGGCCCTTGCTGATAAACTATCACATATTTACATAATTTATGAGTCGTGGACAAAGCCTTATGGTGTTTGCTGTGAATACGTTTCACGTATAAATTTACTAGAACACATTTATAAAATGTTCAAAATAATTATATTAAATAGATGTTAAATTTCATTTATACTTAAATAACTATAAATCTAATAATCCTCACGCTGTATCCCGCACCCAGCACGGTTGGCAGAGGGAACCTAATGTTAATATTTCTACTTACTGTAAATGTTAAATTTTTATTTAATATAGAGAATTTATTGAGTTCCTATTATCGGTTCACCTCTAGTTGAGAAAACTCGACTCGAAAAATGGCTGAACTCACAGACAGTGTCTGAATGGCGTAGTGTTAAGACACTACTTTCCCTCTGCCTACCCTGCTTACTTATCGCGGAATACGTGAGAATAAGTAAAAAAATTGTGTAAAGTTAAATTTACTTTTTATCGAAACATGTCGAATTAAATCTACGTGTTTCAAAATACTATGTCCCAACAGATTTATCTATTTTTAATACCCTTTGGTTATTAAAATATCTTGTTCGTCTAGTGTATATAATATTATAAAGTTTTATGTCATATCTTGATTCTTGTGGTTTTTACATGTTACCTTGGGTTTCTATGAATATAAAATTATGTCTGTATGTATAACACTACCCAAGTATTCCTTGTGGTTTTATTGTCGTCGTCAAGTTGTAAGTGCCCAAGGTGGCGTGAGTAATGTTACATGGTATTCATTGGTAAACGGACTATCTGATAACTTCCGATATCTCTATTTTGAACTTCTAGTTTTTTTAGATGAGTGCAATCAAATAAACTTTTTAGCTTTTCTTATTTTTTCTATTTAATTAATATGTATTGTCTTCTAATTTAAATACGATAACTCCTTATCGCTACTGCATAGGAGTGCAATATGAGATGGAGTAGCGAACCAGACTAACTGCAAGTGATAATATTTTTTAGATGTTATTTGAATTCTTTTCTTTTAAAAATAATAAGGAATCAATGTCTAAAAGATAGATTTTCGTATGAAAAATTTAATAGACATTAAATCAAATGATTGAACTAAGTTAATATTAATTTACTAAGTTAATATTTTATGTAATATAATAATCTGAATTCAAAAATATTATTAAAAGCTCCCCATTCTAAGTTTCTAACTAAAATTTTACTGTTTCAAAGTCTCTGAAATAACTGCCATTTGTAATAAAATATTGTGTCATATGTTCTTTTAACCTTACTTCACCTTATATATATTTAACCTTATCTGTGTACAAGAAACCAAAGATTTAATGTATGAAATCCTAATTCAATTTACTGTTCAAAATTCTGACCCGTCATTCATCTGTCAAATTTTTGGACGGTATTATTATACTCGTGTGTTAACCGAATTCTGTTACTTAAAGAAGACCGCTCGTTTGTCTATATATCACAATATATTTTAATTGTAAATAAATTAATTCTCAGCTCATTGAAAATTATATTTCTATGTCATTCACAACATTTACTGACTTTTGCCCAGAAGATCAGAAAAACTTATAACATACAAATATAAACATAGTATAAAACATTAAATATATAAACATAGTATATAAACTAATTTTAAAAAATTTAATATCATATCACTGTTATTTGTATCCACAACTATTTTATTACACTTTAATACGTATAAATTTTTATTTCTTAATACAATTATTTAAAAATATATTTAACTATTTCGTTGTCTAATGCAAATGCCTATAAAAAATAACATATTTCATTATTTATTATAAATTACATATCTGTCAATGAAAACATGATCTTAAGATCGATCTCAGACTTGAGAGCGATTTATAAATACAGACTTAATTAAATTTTTTTCTATATTAAGTTACGTTGATAATTTTTTTTTCAGAGTACAATTAAATGGACTACCTCGGACTAATTTAAAAACGAGGCGATTGTCGTCTGACCTCTGTAATCCATAAAGATTAAACGTTAGTGCCGTAATTTCACTAGGGTATGGCTGGCTATATTTATGTCATACTACGAAATTAGGCAGCTTTTAGGACAGTGTAACCTAAAATAACCCATGCCCTAAATATTAAATATATGAGATTTTGAGTGAGACGCTTAAAAATTTAACTAAGAAATTAAAATTATTATTTGAAGGAAACTTGTTTGTCGTCCGACACACTCTACGATCATTAAAAACCATATTATATTATATTATATTATGTGGTTTTTGATTTGAATTCGTATGACGATATATTATACAATTCATGGTGCAAATGTGAGTTTTGATTCTAATCGTGTCCATTGAATGTATATTTGGAGGTCGTCTCGGCTATCGGACATCACATCTCAGGATAGGTCCCCCATAGCCATAGCATATATGTCAGTTTATAAAACACTTAATATATTGCCTAAAGGAAGGATAGCTAGTTTTTTTAGCTGCATTCTATATCTGGGTATACAATGGGAGCCTAGTGTTACAACACTCCGTTCCCATTAAGACACTTTCGTCTACCACTTCCTTCCGAATTATCATTTCAAGTGGGAATCGAACTCACAACCTGTCGCGTTTACAGTTGCACCCTTGTACCGCTGCGTCATGACGACCTCAAAAAAACCTCTGTGTGAACTTGTCGTCATCAGGCACGTCTCATCTATGTTTGGTCTAAGGCTTATCTGTCAATAGCAGGCATTTGCCATTAAGAGATAATGTAATAGCGATAGTGTGTGGTTTGACATGGGATGGGGAAAAGTTATTTGAGTCTGTCAAATATATATTTATACTTGCTTCGATATTCTTTTACTGAATTACATATAACTTGATTTTATAATATATATAAAATCAATTTAGAGTTTAAATATAAATTTATTTTTGTACACATTTCTTGTAGAAATAATGTTTAGGGTTAGTTAGCAACTAATCCGGGCGCAGTGGCGCAGGATTCGACCGACCAAAATTTAATTTCATTCCGAAAAACTATGAACATTTTTACGTCCCGCCGCCGTCAAAACAGGGTATTATTACTATATAAGTTACAGTAAGTAAACCCAAAACAAAAACTTAGTACAGTGAAAAATCTAGTCATTGAAATCATATACCGTGACTTCTTATGTATATAATATTACAAAATTGACGTAATCTCAAAAGATTTGTTAGATATGGAAACATCGCTTGTTAATTAATAACACAATAGCGTATTTCCATTTTTATATCTTATTATTGTATATTAGTTAAAACTGAACACATTTTTTCGTCTAAATGCAAAATTATAGAAGATCTTCAATATTTTTTTAACTCTAGTATTGGTTACAATGACACATGAAATCCTTCAAATATTTTACCATACTATACTTGTTCAGTTGTTCCGTTTGTTCATGTTATTCTACTAAGTACTTCATGCAGATTATTTTTTTTTCCTTTTGACATAAATAAAAAAATAATAAACTCTAGATATAAACGTATATCTTAACTTTTTTTTAACTTCACGTCGTATCCTGTATTTAGCAGGATAGGCGATGGAACCGAGCATTAAGATTTCTGCCGAATTCTGGAGGCATTAAGGATCGATGGCGGCACTCAATGCCACGCTTTACTCCGGCACCAGAACGAAATATTCAATATTTCATTTCCTCGTGTGTGAATCGAACTTACAACCTGTCGCGCTTGTATCTCATGCGCTACGATTGATTTGACTGAAAAAAAAAATGATAAAAATGGGTTTTTGACACAAAAGTTATTGTAT
>JBAIZZ010000608.1:0-18389 GCA_037355905.1 Heliconius aoede | reverse complement strand
TTCAAAGAAATGAAAATATTCTTCTGACTCCTTACGACTCCCACGTTCTTTTCAAGAGTAATGTCGATAGTTATTTAATATTTACTTAGTTTCGTTATTAAATCAGTGAAGCTAGTTTCAGATGCAAATCTGTGACCTACTTCGGGGACAAGGCCGAACCTTGTTTTGTTTCACAACTGGTTCAATGGAATTCATATAGTTTGGCAAAAGTAAGATGATTTTATTATCTATCGCTTTTACGGAAAAAATACTTTCCTGATGAATTTTTTGTAGTCTTAGATTTTTACATTGACGTTAAAAACGGTTTATTAACTCTTCTTAATTTTCAAGTTAGTTTAACATATGCTTGACGAAACTTATACAAATTTATGAATATTTTATTATAATATGCTTATCGCTTTAGAAGCGATTGAGCGTTAACCATAATTAATGCTCTACCAAAGAAATAAAATCAATTACGTGATTCTTAAGCGATTATTTTTTTTTTGTATATCACTCTAATTTTAATAAGGAAGTACACAAGGCAACGACGGTCATTGTGTTTATTTTAAAAACCGTACATTTCAAAAGTATAGTTTAGGCGGTTATCTAAGATTAGAATAAATACATAAAAACATCATCAACATATGATGCAGGGCTAGTGTCACGTAAAAGTTCAACAAAATAAAGAAAAATAATAATCTTAGTGTTTCTGAAGTGTTTAAAAGTGACAAAACAAATAGTGTATTATTACTATTGGTGCGAATGATACGATGCGCGGCTGGCGGTTTGCATCGCGGCGGAGACGCTAGCGGCAGGCGGTCGGGCCAGCGGAAAGGGTGTCGGGGCGCGAGCGCGAGGACTGGTGCCCGCACGAGGCGCGGCGGCATGCACTGACGTGCACGCGGCGCTGCGCGTGCTGCGGCGCGGCGCGATGCCCCGGGACGGCCGCGCCCACGCCCGCGCCCGCGCCTGACATGGAGGAGGGCGTGTACTGGCGGCCGTCCTGCTCCACGCTGTCCCTGGCCGACCACCACGGCAGCACGAGCCACTTGTGCGCGCGTCACGCCGGCACGCCGCGCCTGCCGCACCGCCACACCGCGCACGCGCACCACCACCCGCACGTGCACCCCCACCCGCACGCCCACGCCCACGCGCACACGCATGCCCACGTGCAGCACGCGCAGCACGCAGCCTGCCCGGTGCACAGCCCGTTCAGGCAACCTACGCCTGAATTCTGCGCTGCACATTCACAGGTTTGTCTATGTCAGCCGATTTGTGATTATAGTGCACTGTACAGGAAATTCGTCTTAGAATATGTATAAGTACTTTATGGTTGTAGCTTAAGTTTTAACTTGAAAGTGCATAACAGATATGGAATTTATCCCGCCCATATATCTAAGAAACTTGGCAAAAAGACACGGAATCTAAGAGTATCCTGCCAAAAGCAAGTTTTATGCATTGTAAGACTACAAGCCTGTACCTTCCTTAGTAATTGAAAATACACTCCCCGAGCGCACTAGCTCTGATTCACTTCGACTGAGGTGCGACTCTTCCCCTATTACTCTAAACCTTCAAGTTTCTTGTAATATTCTAATGAATACAAACTGAAGACACAAATTTTCACTATAATATTCCCTGAATAATACTGTTATTATTCACATATCATGGGATGCACGTGGGAACAGATTCTGGAGCCGGTGTTGCGGACGACATCGTTGCGCTTAATTTATTACTATCAAAAGGCTTCTGAATTTCAGCCAATTCTGCTTCCCGTACATGTATATTGTTGTCATATAATTTTTTGCTAATTATTTCAGGTTTTTTGAAAATATTTTTACTATCTTTTTATATCAATGTATTAATAAATGGTAATCATTATATAATATAATAATATATAATATAATAATTGTGTTTTCTATGTTAGATATTTAAAGGTAAAATTCGGATACTATTATACTTTATTATAATACCTATATAATTTATTGACTTATTTCTTTGAAAGCTTTAGTCATTTCAGAACCAGAACTCTGTATCATTTATACTGACGACACCTGACAAAAACAATGTATGACATATATAGGCTCTTCATTTTGTAGTTCTTTTACCATAGTTGGTAAGTCATCCTGTATTCTGTAATATGTACTTGTATTATTATCATAATAAGATCTTTGATTATCGCGATTATTACACAATTTAAATGAATTCAAATGTAATCTTGAACCGAATTAATCGCATATATTTATTAGTATTATACATTATTGAAAATACGACCTTTATCTATCCTTCCTTTTTTTGTACAAAAATATATACATTTTAAATACATATTTATATAATTGTGAGGTAGATTGGAGAGATCACAAGCTTAATATAGAAGTGATAATGTTGTCACACGCTACAGCTGCTCTTGATTGATGTGGTTACGTTAATATCAAGACACGCGCCAGCGTTTTGAGCCAAGTTAGAGAGTTGGAAACGACTTTTATGTATTTTACACGCGGTGAAGCTACTTTTGAGGCTTTCATAATGTGTAAAACAATAATTCAAGCACGCAGATGCTTGAAATTGAACGGAAGACTCGGTGGGCGGGTACGACTCGCACTTTTTTTCATAAATAATCTTAGATGCAAGAGGTAGGCAGACCTTACAGTTATAAGAATTGTTCATGTGTAATTTTATTACTCAGTTAATTAAAATCCATTAACCAGCATGTAGAATAAAAAATTAAATTGCTATAGATATTTTTATTCAATGGAACCGCTTAACTTGTCAAAGTCGATTTAGCCATTTGGGCCGTAGCCACACTGTCGGCACAAAATTGAGGGCATTGTCACTGGCAACTGAATTACGGCTTGTATGGTTTTCGATTCATTCATCACCCCAATGAGAATTTGAAAATGATTAGGGTGAAAATTTCAACAAAAATACATATTTTGCAACAAAAATACATATTACGCTTAAATACTGTAGATACATTTAACAAAAGTTAAATATGACTATAATGGATAAGTGCGAATGACAGTAAGAAGATAATAAGTGCCAGATATAATAATAAAAACTTTTCGCGAATCCGGGGCAAAATTTCAATTTACTTGAAATATTACGTTATTATGGCACCGAGGTATGACACACTGAATGCGGCATACTTACTTTCTTCAGCTCTTTATGTTCTCTATTGTCATGCCTGTTTTTGTAAAATTGTGAGATGAAAAATATTTATTATAGAGATATATTTTAGAAGGAGAATTAGGAAATTGTAAATGCCAATTTCATTGCTTTTCAGATGTAAAGATTGACAGATTTATTTGAGTAGATAATATAAATAAACTAAAAAAATACTAAAACGTAATTCCGATTAAATAGATATAAATTCACAGATTATTTTACGTATCGTTTACGGTTGTTCCTAAAAGCTATGCGTCTTACTTTCTCAAAGGAAAAACTAACTTTGGTATTTAAAAGCAATAAATTTACCTACATCTTCACCTAGTTGCACTGTCCAAATTTTAAAGATTTTTATAGAGCCATTTTATAGATTGGTGTAAATTTTTCAATTTTAGATGCAAAATAATAATTTTAAGTTAAAACCAATCTTACTATTCAGATTTTTCCCGTATTGAATATAATATGATGAATTTGTTTTCAGAATGGTTTTATATTGATAATATCTGTTGTAAATTGATCATTCGATAACCCTATTGGGTCTCCCAAACGTAATAACTTCTATAGACCCTCGGCGAGTTGGATAAAAAGAAAAGTTACAATGTTCCTCAAACTATATATAAAGTTTATTGTCTAGATGTATACCCAGGTCCCTAACCTCAGACACTCGAATTATCTGAGTACCGTCAAGACGACAGTAAAATGCAAAAGGATAGCGTTGGAGTGAACGAGATGACACACTACATTTATTAATATTTAAGAATGAAGAATTTTCTTTTTTCTGAATTTTAATTTTAGCATATTAAGATCTTCCTTTAAAAGTAAGCAATAAAATATAGACGAAATCCTTGTACAAATTTTCATATCGTCTGCGTATAGAAGAACAAATGAATATTTAATTATGTGGATGACTACATTTATATTTAAATTAAACAGTAAAGGACCAAGATGAGATCCCGGGGGAATACCTGATGTTACCAGAACGAAAGACGAGCAGTGACCCTTGACGGTGTCTGCTCGACTACGGTTTTGAAGATACGAACATAGCTACCTAAGTAGATAATCATGTATACCGACTTCCTTTAGTTTATTTGTAAGGATAGAATGAGAAATTTTATCAAATGGCTTGGAAAAGTCGGTATACACAAAATCCATTTGAAAACCTTCATCCATAGATAAAGGCACTCGATGAACCAATTTGCAGAAATTAGTCTCAGTTGATTTATGGGTAACAAACCCAACAAAGCCGTTGTTCTATTACGACAGTACGTAATAAGGTAAAATTAGAATCATATATAGGTAATCTGTTCAAACATTTTTGCTATGACACACACCTTAGAGTTTGGTCTGTAATACTGCATAGAATCGCTTCCAAATAGATGGCATGTCACCAGTTTTAGTGGGGAACGATTTAGTAAACGATTTATTATATATATTTTATTTCTTCTGACCGACCTCTAATCCGCTTTAACTAATTCAATAAGTTTTGTGTAAATAATTAAGTTTAATACTAAAACGAAAACAATGTAGTATTTTACTCTCCTCTATTATATTAAACGTTTGACGTCGTAAAGTTCCCATAATACGACGTTATTACATTTTGCTACAATCTGGAATGCTCATTACTTAACTGTGTACCTCTTAACACCACATTCATTCATCATACTTAATGTGAATATCTAATCAAGATTTTTGTTACTCATGATATATAATTTATATTTAATTTATTAATACTTATTTACTAGAGAAACATTTGTAAAACCTTTTTTATTAATTTTCGATGTAAACTTCTATCAATCGCAACGCAACGTCGTTAAGCATAACGAAGTCAGGTGAAAAGTAGAGAATGGAGTATTCTGACATTAAATTGTTTCTGACTGTCTTGCTACATGCGGGATTTAGAGTGAAGTTGAAAAAAAAAACCTAACTGACTGACTTAATACGACGCGAATAATTATTTCGTACAAAAATATTTTGATCTGGATTTGTCAGAAAGTTTTCGGATTTTGAATATCGTTTTTTCCAACCTCGCAAACTTTACTGTTTTGAAAAGGGAAAATTTCAACAGTACTTTTACCTGTAACTCATACGTTTACACAGCAGGCAATAAATAAATGTGGATTTTTGATTGAATCACCATTTTTTATACTTTTATAAAACTAAATATTCTACCGACGAAGAACAATTAGCGGCGTCCGAGTTTATATTACAATTTTTAAACAACTCTCAATAGATAATATTATTTAAGAGTTATTCAACGCGACAATCCAACCGGCTGGTTAATATTGGTATATAGGTAAAACCATTTTCAGCCCTTAATGGGACATTTGGGGCGTTTAGTCAAGATGTAAATTTGGTTTCTATTCGTTCGTATGAAGGTAAATTTGGCACCCTTTGTTTCTGAACTAAATGAATTCCAAAGTTTGTACCTTCATAAATATGTGAGTAGGTAGGTCATTTTAAAGGGACTTTTCCTTTAACGGTACATTAGTAATTTTTTACCCTCGATGAATGTGTTGCAAGCATTCATTAAGTTTGTAAGATTTTTACTGTAGGCATTATTGAATGATCACGTTAATTATAATTTTAATGGTGTACAAAAATTAATATTTTATATACTTACAATAAGCTTTAATTTTATATTGTTGATATCGTCAAATTACAAAGATATTTTAAATATTTTGTGCACAGTTCTAATTTTTCATTTTTATATGTACAAGGAAATGTTTCTTCTCTGGTATTTTTTAGCTTCACTCTACCGTCAGAATCCTGGCTATTCTCTATTCTCTATGAGTAATTAAATATCTAATAAAATGGACCTTCTCAAGGTGAAGGCATTTCTAGGTTATATCATTATTATTTTTATATATTAATATTATATATTAATGTAAAATTTTAATGAGAATACCTAATCACTGGCTTTGGTATTTCTGTCACGTATCCATCACAGCCTATTAAATGTTGTATTTTAACACCGCACGACAGGACGCCTCAACGTGAACACCCACGTTGATAAACTCTGGTTGCCATAGCAACGCGCGAGACCCTCCGTCTTGATTAATCACTGAATGTGATGCTGATTAACTGTGCTCCCACAGCGGAGACAATACCTTTCAGGATGGCGACATGACGTCTCCTAACCAAGTATAGTAATTGAATCGGTTATCTCTTCCATAGAATTCAGAGAATACCTATATATAAATTATATTATATTAGATTTGTCTGTCATAGCGTCTGTAGATCGACGTTTACATGAATCAGCTCTTAATATAGAAAATCAATCTGTTTGGGGATAAAGCTCTCTATTCTGTCGCGATTCTTAGTATGGTTGGACTAAATGCTTGGTGATATGCGAAAATCAACCAAACAGACATGAATATGTGGACTTATTTATTAATAAATGTGAGAATTGTTTCAATATGTTTTATAATGGAATTGGCAATTATGGCATATTGGCAATAATATTTATATGAAATTTATTATGTTGTGTATCGAAATTGAGTATTTAAATATGTTTGTACGCAATGTATAAATATTTTATATTACGTCGCTACTAGGTGTGTATTATTTTTAGTAAAAAGAGATTTTCTTTTAATTTCTAACTCATTCTTATCTATCCTTCGTGGCGCAGCGGCACAAGGGTGTGACTGTAACACGATGGTTGTGGGCTCGATACCCACTCGAGGAAATGAAATATTTATTTTCATTTCTTCGCTCTGATATCGAGGCAAAGAGTTCCGCCACTCAAAACTGATGATTGACTTTAACTCAAGATGGGACATATATTATTAATATTGGACATTAGACAGTTATCACGAGGCGCGGGTTCAAATCCCGCTATGACCAATTTTTTATATGTTTTCTAAATAAGTATGAATAATACATATCTATATAAGAAATGTATGTATGAATAATACATTTATTGTTTTGAACGTTTTTTTTTATATAATATAAAGATAGTTATTTCAATATTGTAGCATGCACTAAATTCTCGAGCAGTGCAGGTATCTCCACATTTAGTGATCCAAACGTGTATTTAGTAGAACTTGTCAGCGCTGAGCTTTGGGTGCACTTTAACAAACTTAAACTACCTGACCGTATCCAGGTTCTAAACAAATGTTTGCAGTTAACTACAACTGTAATCAATGCTCTCGTCCAGCTCAGCTACAGAACAGTGGGAAACGGAAGAGTTGTATCAAAGTGTTACCAGGTTCCCTCTACTTATAGCAGGTTTCTACAGCGTGAGGCTAAAAAACAAAATAATTTGAACACATACAAACATATAAATTATACGTGAACTCAATTTTATTCCACAGCAAATTTAAATTAGAGTTTAAATTCTTTTTCTTAAATAGAAAACTTGGCAAGGTTCCCCTTGCTCTGTATGCGGGCGTTTAAAAGATCGATGTTAAGCGCTCTAACGTTTACATATATTAAAGAGCTTTTATGCTTTCAGAATCTCGCCATATAAAATATTTTATATTGATGACCGGCACCCGCAAATATCTATTACTCTGTTCATTATATCAAATGTGGAATTAGTCTTACATTATACATCATTGTGCAAGACATGTGTCCTAGTTTCGCTTCTTCTATTAGTTGCAGAGTGTCTTATCAATAGGCTCCCTCTGCCTCCCTACGTCCCGTTCTACTTACGGGATACAGCATGAAGCTGAAAGAAAAAAAAACTATTTAACAGTAAATATAATTAAGTTTTCAATAAGGAAAAATCAACATCGGTTCGTCTATTAAAGAGCTGCTATGCCACAGACAGAATCCTCGATTACACTTTATAATTTTTAACATTTATTCTCTACCGCCATAAACATATAGCCATAGGAAATAAACCATCAACGATATTAGTTGTTCGTACGTCGAATGCAATTGCGTTTCGGTCATCTAAAATTGATATGCCGGCAATAAAACGCGCTCAATACACTTGATTGTGTCTGATTGCTCCGGTTGATTGCGGCCGCAATTATGCGCACTCGGACGTTGGCGATGGCGGTGTTCTTCTGTTTCTTTCTGTCTTTATCGGCTGTTTTGTCGCACGCGGCTTATGATTATGTGAAATATGGCCGTGAGTATTTTAATGTTGTTCTGTTAAGTGTCAGGCTGTGACTTATCATGCACACGGCGGGATAGGCAGAGGGAATCTAGTGTCCGAGACACTCCGTTCTTATCTTTCTGCAGAATTCTGGAGGAATTGCGTGTTTAGTGGCAGTCCTCGACGTAGATTTGCCTCGACGCGAGGGCCCGGACTCACTAGAGCGAAGAAATAAAAATTTTAATCATGCCGTTTCTTCAAGTGGGAATCGAACTCAGAATCTGTCGAATTTACAGTCACACGTTAAAAAAAATAACGAAAAAAAGGGCTTCTCCGGCGTTCCAAGAACTTTAGCTTTAGTTCAATTATGAAAAACTCATCCATATCGTATATTTTTAAGAATTAATTATAAATTAACTTTAAAATATAACTTATTTTGTAATAGTTATGAAATTTCATATAAATATATATGTAATATAAATATATATTACATATATATTTATAAATATATATGTTGCTAAATTCCTTCATAAATATGTTCACAGTAAATAAATAAATTTTTATACATAAATATTATTTGTATACGTATTAGTAATTGTATAGCTACCTACATACGTATATATCCACAGTATATATTATATAGTGAGTATTCAGCCCCATATCAACCAGTTTAATCAATTTCAGGTGCCGATGACGGGCCGTTTCCGTCCAATTTGATAAATATACCCTACTACTGCTACCAAGCGCCCTCGAAAGGCCCCTGTAACGGCATGTACAAAGTCTGGTTCTACGATATTATCAGGCGGCAGTGTATGCCAATGTTCTATTCGGGCTGTGGTGGAAACGAGAACAGATTTACAACTAGCACGTCTTGTTTGATACACTGTGGGAGGACGAGACATGTACATTAAATTATAAATATTTTTTTTATTAACTATAATATTTATGAATAAATCTACATTCAACAGATTAAATGCAATTTTTTTACTGCGGTGCTTTGATGTCTGCGACTGGCTCCGTGCCAGAGCGAAATAGAAGAAAGAGTAATGCTTGCCATATTGGCCTGATGTAATCAATTCTTTATTGGTTAATTCTGTTTTGTGAATGAATGAGCAATAGATCAACTAATTTCAATATATATCTCATCTGTTATAGTGATTTATGAGTAATGTGATGTTAATATTTACACAATTTAGCTCGGGAAAAAATATTAGAGTTCTTAAAGGCTGCGATGACAGCTATTTTTTCTTATATCTATAGTCCACAACTGGTTGTCATGAGGGTGTGAGGGTGTCATGTGCTATAGATTTTATTAAGTTCACAGGGTTTGAGTATTCAGACATGTAGAAGTTTCTGCTGAACTAAGTAGGCATTGCGTGTTGAGTTGCGAAACTCCACGCTCGTTATCAAAGTGAAGAAATGAGAATTTTAATTTAATTAAATATTACATTCAACAACTTGTCAGGCTTACAGTAGCACGCTTGTGCCCCTGCTCTCCGACTGCTCTTATTTCACCTATTTAAAATGAATATCTTCCTGTATCGACAATATTTTTTATGTTCAATAATATATTCCACTATATCTACGAACACATACTCATGCACAATATATCTTTCATTGATTTCCGTGGAAGAGGTCGATTGTAAATTTATTTATCGTCCCGAGCTGCAGTTGCAGTAAGTTGATTAAAAGCGTTTGCACCCTCAATGCAATATTCTTTTGCTTCAAAAATTAAGAAAAACCAATGCAACTTCCAATACAATACTCAAAGTATATCTAGTGATTTGAGCTATTAAAACACTAAACCTTTATGTGTGAAACTTTATCATGGAAACATATAACACAGCCGAGTAGGCAGAGGGCACCTAGTGTTACGACTTATATTAAATTTTACTTCCTCAGGTGTCGATCGAACCCACAACTATTCGAGTTTACAGCTACACTTCCAAGTGGCCAGATGTGGCGCAGGAGTTAATTCTGCGCCACGACTGGTCTCTTTTTAAATATTATATTTTATTTGATTTAAATCTGCTGCAGTATTGAAATATGCGACGTACGTTTCGTTCGTTTTTTTTTTATTACGGACAAGCAATTATAAAATACGGCGTTTTTTTTCGCAATTTTCCTTCCTGTTCCGTTTCGATATTATAAATAACGCACTTTAATAACGTCAAGTTAATTAAAGCCGTAAATGTAATTATGAAGTGAAAGTAAATAGAAATCTACAAGTGCTATACAGTTTTCTTGTTCGTTTAACAATATTCAGCTACCGTAATGAGTTTCGAACTCCAACTATGCGCTTCAGGTTTGATAAATAGGTTTCAATTTAACATGCAGTCAGCTACAAATGTTTCTAAACGTGAGATATTTGAGCTTCGGACGAAGATACGAAGTATGTTATACGTTTGAATTTTTAGAAGCTTTGTTTTTTTTATGTGAATTTAAGGGACTTGTTACCTATTGGTATATGGTCAGTGGAACATAGATGCATGACTTTCAGGAGGCGCAGGTTAGACTATGTTTTTACAAACGAAAAACTATATTAGTTTAGTGTTAATATGAAATGATAAACAATTTTGATATTACAACATTACAAACAATACAAACATTATTAGTAAATGTCGCCTTACCGTGCCCTGTTTAATCTCACACTTTACAAATTACTGTCATTATTAATGCAACGCTCTAAAACATTATTCATGTTGGTAGAAGTTCTGCAGATTATATCGTACCAGAGATTATACTTAAAGATTCAACCACAACTTTGTCTACGATTTGCCAAATTGCAGCTGCTGCGGTACAAATTTATCGTAACTGTGAGAGAAATTCGATGCTATTCAACGCTTGTACTGTCTGTGTAATCGTCTTTAAGTTGTTCAAAACTATGTATGTATGTGTCACGCTGTGTCCCTGTGGTTTGTAGTGTTAAAATACTCAGTTTCTCACTTTCCACCGAATTTTTAAAGGCATTTCGTGTTGAGTGGTGAAATTCAAGCACGGGCTTTTGTCTTGTTGCCAGAACAAAGTAATGAAAATATTAAGAAATAATGCACCATTCCGTCGATTGAATGGAGATCGAACCGATAACCGTTGCGTTACAGTCATATCCTAGGGCCACTGTGCCACGACGGCCTCAATTTTGATTATTATTACATAAAATTTTAAAATGAAGCAGAAAAACCTCTCACGAACACTTATATTATTGTGTATTTATGTCATATTATATAAATCTCTAGAAGTAACTAAATAAAATGTATTTGTGAAAAATATTTGCCATACAAACGGACTATTTCTCGTAAAATGTCTGCCGCATTGCAGCCAAGCGGAAACTTAATCAATATACACCGTTATTTTCTATAAATTATGTACTAAGGCGTAAAGGGATCATGTATATCTCTTATATCATACAAAATTTTTAATTTAAAAAAAAACCTACGTCAACGTAATTTTTATAAAAAACAATGGATGTGTCAACATAATTTTAAAACGAACTCGTATAACAAACTTTTGCATATAAACAATAAACTCGTGAAATATGGCCAACGGATTCTAAACAAAAAAAAATATCTGCTAAGAACATGCGGGAACCCTAAATAAATAAATCATGCCGCGATCCCTTGTTACATCAACAAACAATGGAAAATTATTTGCAAATTGAATTTTGTGGTTATGGCTCTAAATAAGATATTTTTTTATTATATTATTAAAATAAATATAATTCTACGTTTTGTTGTTTTCTATATATTAGTATTATAATGTTTAAATGAAAGGAGCTTTTATTTTAATATATTTATTTATATACTTTGAATGTTATTAGTTGTGTGAATGTTCACATCACAAAACGCATTTATCTTAAATTTTTATATATCTAATTATCTCCGGTCCTCTGAAACAATTTTTCTATACTCTATACTTAAACTGTACAGCGCAAACTAGGTATGGTAGGTTTCTTACAAATGAATCAAACTGGCGACCTCACAACGCTTCCCTCTTCGTTTACATCTGAATTAATTGCAAGTATATTCTAAATGCTATGTTATTTAAATAATTGATAATGAATGTGTTTTTCCGTACACAGAATTCCTACTGTTCAAAATATTTATCCCAAAACTTATGTCGCTTTCGGCTAAATAAAACCTGTTTTTTTTTTTGTAATATATAACTCTCATATTCAATTTTGTATTACTTATGTTACACTCTTGGAGCTTACAACAACTAAAAACTTGAGTATTTTGTATATTGAGTTTCGCAAACTTTTAATGATGCACGTGCTACCTTTCGATGTGAGATCTACCTTCACTTTTGATTCTGTGCTGTTAATAGATTTATGTATATACAATAATAATTAATGGACGAGTCATGTGTCATTATTAGAAGAAATATATAGGAAGTTTTTGAGTCACCTTAGAAAATTATTTTGTACTTCAAGTCTGCTGGTTGGCTGGCTCTGGCTGAGTCGCTGCGCCACGACGAAATATATTTAATATGATAATATATGAAACGTAGAAAGAAAGCAATTACGATAGAGATAGAAATATCATATATTTAAAAGTTCTGACATGATTGTATATGATTTATCTCGGAGTCACTTTGCATCTCCAATCGGACGAATTAGATTCTTCGTCCCAGCAATCAGGGGGAATTGAGAATCTTTCCAGAATTCAAGTCACATTTCACTCCAACGAAGTTGCGGCCGGCGCCCGTGCTTAGAATTGTAACGAACGACCACTTAGAATCAAAGTCCTCTTTGGTTTAGAATCAAAGTACTCCATAAGCACCGCTCTCCAATGAGCTTAATGACCAATTTAAATGTTTACATAATATGCCTTTTACATTTATCAGCTACCGGCCGCGGGCGGTGTCTTCAGTTGGGTTTTCCGAACCTTTTGTGCATTTTCTGCTTTGTCTCTTTGTATCTGGCAAAATTCATATTTCAACTTTAAAATGTAGCTCTTTCGTGGTGCAGCACATTATATCTGTGCGATTACATGCAATCGAGCTTAAGTTACCGCTTGGTAGGTTTTTATACTTATGCTTATCCCAGATAATAAAGAATTCTTTTACTTCTTTCTTTTCTTCTCTCAATTTTTAAGATGCTAGGATAATATCATGCGAAACGAAGACCCGGCATTCGACGTATTTACTGAAGACAACGGCTTTCTTTCAACAACGGCATACCGCACACCCCAATTCACTCGACAGAAATTCTATCATTCTTAAATTCTACGGCAAGTTTTTCCTTTCAAGATAATACATATTGCGTGAAAGACGTTTCGTATCTGTCCAATATTTGTTCTGTAGTTTTTATATACGCTTTTAGTGAATTATTTCTAATATTTTTATCTGAAAATTACATTGCTAATGTATTTTTAGCTTGATGCTGTATCCCGCACACAGCAGGGACGCAAATGTTTTCTGCCGATTTCTGGAGGAATTACGTGTAGAGTGGCGAAACTTAACGCCACGACTTAACTTGCCTCGTTGCCACAGCGAGGAAATGAAAATGTGAAATATTTCATTTCCTTAATTGAAACTTCGAAATAGTTTTGAATTTATAAGTAATTGATAAAAATTAAACAAAGGCAAATTCTATAATTTCAATATTTAAATACCTGTCAGTCTCCAATGTTCAGATAAAATAAGATAACACAGATTTCGATACAAAGAAAAAAATGTCCCACAACCCAGAATTGAATTGAAAGCTTCATTCACCATTTTTTGCGTATATACATTTTCTTTAGCGTCTCTTTAATGAATCCCCATGCAGGACGCCCTCTCCAGTTGACCCATTTTTGTTCTCATTAACGTGTGACCACGAGCGGTTACCGGTACACGACGATTTTCCCGTTTTTTTTTTAGAACAACTAAAACTAAATTTTTGGGGTTTTTTTCTATTTCGTAAGTAGAAAATTAACTACATGTAAAATATATTTCGAGGGTAACCGTTGGCGTGTAGTGTTGTCGTATGTGGTGAGCCACAACTTCTGCTATTTAAATTTTGTGTTTCTTGTTAAAAGCTGTTTAAATAAGAATTATCTTTTTCTGCGTTTCATTTTATTTCTAAGGAAAAGTAAATAATACATATAAATATATATTTAGGTAACGTACCCATATAAATAGTAATATTTGTTATTTGAATTAAATTCCTATCATACTACGAGTACATTGTTACTACTAATGTATCACTACTATATGCTATATTTAATATTTTTAAAGTGTATATTCTACACTTAGTAAAGAACTTAGAACTATGTAGATGTTAATATTCTCTATACTATAAATTGAATATGTTTCTCCCTTAAACGCAGCTCTATTATTGTAGCAACATTAATTTGAGGGAAATTCACGAGATAGAGGTTCGTCCTGTAAATTGACTAGGAAAATTAAGGTAGCTTAATATAATATGTGCACACCTTGTATTCTAAAGTTGGCACCCAATAACAGAAGTAGTTCTTACCCTAACCCACATCCCTTAGATGGTACCTACATTATCAATACTGCGAATATTTAATTTTATTTGAGGCTAGTCGTAGAGCACAGTGTTATTGTAAAATCGACTGGTTCTGGCTTCGATCCCTACTCGAGGAAATGATATATTTATTCATATTAATATGATATATGACATTAATATTTTCATGATATCCTGGAAAAGCGCGGCGTTGAATTCTGCCACTCAACATGCAATGTCGAAAGTGAGGAACGGAGTGTCTTATCACTAGGCTTCCTCTGTTTATTCTGCTGCATGCCGAATACAGCGTGAAGCTAAAAAAAATAACAGAAGGAATAACTTACACCCAGCCACATCCCTTATATAGTACTAGAATATATTTAATTTTATTTGTATCTTAGACCCCAATATTAGCCGGCGGCCGTCTTTCCTACTGGAATAGGTCGGCGAGATGAGCTCATTCAAATGCAAAGGAGACCATTCTATTATAAGTTGCTCTACTCCGTAGCAAATATCATAAAAGAATCTAGCGCCCCTTTTGTTCTTTATTTTACTAAGAACAAGTGTTCCCTTTATATTGAGGCTCATTTGTGTGTGCGTGAATTTTGTTAACATATTTTTTTATTTTTCTTTTGATATAATATTTAGTTGTCCCAAGAGCGGTACACCTTTATATTTTGACGGCTCAAATTAAAATTGTATTTCAATGTGATATGTGATATAATTAGAAAATAAACATGTAAAAATTAAGTAAAGGCTATAATTTAATTATTTTTTAATGTAATGGCACAGAGACACAAATGTGTGACTGTAAACGCGAAAGATTATGGGTTCGAACACTTAATATTTCCATATCTTTGTTCTGATATCGAGGAAAATAAAACGTTGAGTTCCGCCACTCAATACCTCCAAAATTCGACATAAAGTGGGGAGTAGTGTTGTAACACTAGGTTCACTGTGCTTACCCCGCTACATGCGGAATACAGCGTGAAGATGAAAAAAAATGTAACACTGACTTTTCTGCAAGAACGATAAAGTACTATTTATTTCAATATCATATTATTAGAAATTATATATGAAATAAAATAAAAGGTTTAATTTAATAATTAAAAGCCGAAAGTATTTAATATATAAAAATATATATATTGCATTTGTTAACGTTAGTTTCTTTTTTGTAAGTGACAAAATTTTCACTATTTATATTGTTTATTAGTAGAAGTATCTAAATTTAATGTGTTCTTCTTTGTTTCAGGTAAGAGTACGTGAAAATTCACACTTCCTGGTATTTATTAGTAGGTATGTAGTATGTAGATAGCTTAAATTTTTCATGTTGATTTATTGGCATCTAATGTATGAAAGAGAATTTATAATACTTATTACCTTACCTACCTACTAATATGAAACAAAATCTTAGAGTCATTGATGATATTTGATTCGAATTATGATTTGATTCGCTTCTAGACAAACATCGAATCGAGTTACAAAAAATGAAGCCTGATGGCTGGATATATTAAATATGTATTGAAAATAGGTTAGGATCCAATTGTTTTTTCTGTAGATGCCATTTTATACATAAAACCATTAAAAAATCTATGTTATATATCTTTTTTTATCTGATACACGTTTTAGAAAGACAAATATATTGTAGAAGATTCGTAGATGAAAATTAAATATTTTAAATCTCTATAGTATTTATTGATAGGCGGGTACACCGGGTGTAGTGCTTTTCTGTTTAAATAATATAACATCTTATTAAATATTCACGGTTACGTTTAGGTAACCACGTTCACAAAGCTCCTACGTATATTATCCACTCATTCAATGTTCAAAGCATGCGAGATTTTAAGTGAAATTTTTAATTTTGTCATTACTCTCAAAGCTTACAATGCATACTTAGACTTTTCTTTTAATTTCAAGTACCTCCTGTATTTAGTGCCGGAAACGGAATAGAACCTAGTAATAAGTAATTCTGTTTCCTATTTTGAAAATATTTTTATAAAACAACATAAATTACATAATTTTCATCTTTTTTGGCCTTATTTAATATTATGAAAGTCCGTACTATTTAACTTATTTTTATTTTGTTTCTCTATAATCAATATTTATTACAATATTATTAATATAAACAATGAATTATGATAAAAAAATGCTATCTTTATATTAGTTTTGTAAATAATTACTTATTTCTATATACAGTAAATTTGAACTCGCACAGTTAGTTGGACATTAGGTATTGCCAACACACTAGCGCGACCAGTCGCCGTTTGACGTGAAATAAACGGTGCCACTGCTAAGCCACCATTTACCTTGTCGACATTAATTCAGTAAAGGGGAAATTTAAAGCGAATCCGTGTCAAGCCTTCCCCCCCCGGCGGCCGCAGTGCATTGACTCCCATTAATAATGCCGACGCTGGTTCCCGAACACGGTCACACGTGGAACTGGAACTGTCTTTGTAAATACTTACTGACTAATATATAGGATAGAACATGACTAATTGAGGCCGATGTGGCGCATTTGTACCGTGGTTTGATTTTCTTTTTGCTCTGGTAACGGGACAAGGCGTGGCGTTGAGTACCGCTATTCAATGTGCAATATCTTCAAAATTTTTGAAACGCAGAGCCAGAGTGAGGGTCCCCCTGTCTACCGTGTTATATGTGGGATACAGTATGAAGTTAAAAATTAGTCGTCCCAATTTATGTATGTACGTATTACCTACCGCGTGCCGAACTGTAAGTGGATTCTGATATTATAGCGAGTATTATATCTTGTTACAGAGCTTTAATTTTGTGCTTCGGAACAAGATAAAGTTGTGCTTATTGTTTTATTGTTAAACGTAATTCATTTAAAGCAACATATACATATATACTGATATTATAAAGTAAAGTAAGTAAGTAAGTTGAGTAAGTGTGTTTGATCTAACGAACTTACTTAAAATACTATATAAGTTCGATTTTATAACTTGAATATCCTTGTCATAGATCATTTATTATAATTTTAAAAAAATTAAGCTATACTTAAGCTGTATTATATCATGTTAGTTCTATAAATTATGTTATAAATAGTTATATGAGATTAATATGTACAGACAACAGTGAGGCTCATACAGGAATATTTTGCAGTGCTGGGATTCATCCAAATTAAATATAAATTTATTAGTGATACATATGATTAAGTATAGGTGTGTATATAAATATGAATTAGTGGAAATAATACAAAGGATTTTTATTAGAATCTTATTAGTATTCATATGACTCGTTTTCACAATAACATTTTATTTTCTGGTAATGATATTTTTCTTTTGCCACCATGTAGTTTACAGTTATAAAACTAAATGAATATCCTGATTATAAAAATGCGCTTTTAATTAATATGGAGGCAAATATAATATATTATGATACGAGGCCGCTGTGGCGCAGCGGCACAAGGGTGTGACTGCAACGCGACGGTTCTGGGTGCGATCGCCATTCGAATTCATTCCTCCAACTCGAGTCGAACTCACAATCGTCGCGTTCAGTCATTTTTTTTATGATCAAGAGTTTTTTTCTAATGATATCATTATTTTAATTTATCACAATGACAGCAAAATTAAAAAAAAAACAATAAAGAATATACCTCCAGTTTCCCTCCTGCGTTTCGTCATAAAAGATGTCACAAAAAATTAAACACCTTCCAAAGAAATAAAAATCTCATTTAAAAATAAAACGACGAAATAATTAACTTTACAAGAACTCTGTTCTAATAAAATGCGATGT
>JBAIZZ010000607.1:0-18393 GCA_037355905.1 Heliconius aoede | reverse complement strand
TTGGTATTACATATCACATAGTAATCGTACACATGGTTTGGATTGCCCTCCATCACGTGATCGACATTGGGGCACGACTGCTCTTTGAATAAAGGCAAACCATAATTAGTGTACAACCAATCACTGACATCGTATCTGAAAGCATAAAATATAGCACCTATGAGACATATTATAACTACAATTATTATTACTCCACATATAATCGCGAAGTAATTGTTAGGAAGAAATAAAGATTTAGAGACTATCTCGTCTCTGGAAACTGTTGTATCACTTATCGAGCCCAGATATTCTTTGCAATGACTTAAGACGGAAGCAATTGTTATTTTTGTAGGTTTTCCCTGAGTATCGGTGCAAAGCATTTTTTCTGGATCCCCTGGGTCTCTACGAAGCCAGGAATCTAACTCTGCTATGCTTTTGCAATCACATGAATATTGATTTCCTTCGATAGAGACGTGCGCTAGGCTTTTAGATGACGAAGCTAACAGTTTCCAAGGGAAAAAATTGACAAGCTTATTATCATCAATTCGAAGGACCGACAGAGACTTCAACGAAGAAAATGTGTTATTGGCAACGTGTACTATAGCATTATGATCTAAATATAATTCATTCAGATGATTTAAATGGACAAATTCATCCCCTTTCAATTCTACTAATTTGTTGTTTTCCAAATGTAAAACTCTCAATGACTCAATACCTTTAAAAGTTAAATTATTTACTTCCTTCAATTTCGTATTATTTAAGAACAAAACTTGTAGTTTCTTTTTACCGATAAAAACATGATTTCCCAAATTATCAATATCGTTTCCGTCTAAATATATTTCAGTTGCATCCATAGGTATTCTATCGGGCACCTCTGTATATCCTGCATTTGAGCAATCTACGACATTAGCGTTCCACGTAATGTCGTGATAACAGCGACAGTTGTTCGGACATATCATTTCACAGTCGCAAGCAACGAAATCACAACAATGGCAAAGAGCGAAGCAATGACTTTCATATGGACATAAAAAATCAGAAGGTGACATATCTATTATCTTTTTTTTCTCTTTTACTCGTGAGTGAACCAATGTACAAAACGCTTTATCGAGATCTAGCACACGTGGATATTGTCGGCTGTGACTTAAATAATTAATGCGTTGAATCCATTCCATAGAACAGTCACAAAGAAATGGATTTCCACTTATGAAAAACTCCGGTAAGTCGCTATCTTCATTTATTTGATCTAATCTAAATGCATTCATATCGAGCTGTCCTATTTTATTATTATTTAATGTGACAATTGACAACCTTGACAGCTTAGAAAACGTGCCGACATGTATATGGCGTATATTATTGTTATTTAAATACAATTTTTCCACTGATTTTGGTATTGACGTAACTGTTAACTGTGTTATGTTATTGTAACTTAAGTCTAAAAGCTTTATATTAACATTTGAGTTCATGTCATTATTATGAAATGTATTAATATAATTCATATGCAAATCCAACCAGTCTAAACTACTTGGAAAACTATCAAAACTGAAAGAAGATATTTTATTTGCAGACATATTCAACCATACTAAATTATTTAATGTAGAAAATATATCATCAAATTTCGTAATGTCGTTACTGTCCATGCGTAATAGTTTCAAATTAATATTTTTACGTAAACAACCAGAAGCAACTACTTTCAATTTATTAGACGCTAGATTAAGTACCTGCAACTGTGGTAAATGCTCGAAAGTATCCTCATTCAAATGAGTAATTTTGTTATCTACGAGACGCAAACCAAAAAGTTCTGTCAGACCGTGAAAGTTTTCTCGGTTTAAATGGGTTATATTGTTGTTCCCTATGTCCAAGGTTCTGAGGGACCTCAATTTGCGAATTGAAGAAGGAATTGAGGGTAAAAAGTTATCGTTCAAGCCCAAATCCTCAATCGTAGTCATATTGTCGAACGCGCTCTCGTCAATGCGCTTAATTTTGTTATTATCCAAAAATAGTTCATGCAAAACATGCAAATCTGTAAATATATGTGTATGAATATGCAAAAGTTTGTTATTAGAAAGTGTTAAGGAATGTAAATTTCGCAATTCTTCAAATGAATGTTCATCTATAGCTGTTATATCGTTATGTTCTAAGTTTAGTTTTTGCAAACTGTATAAATCCTGAAACATATAACGGTCTATTCTACTGAGTCTATTGTAAGAAATATTTAAAATAACCATACGTAATAGTCCTACAAATGTACCTTTATTTATCCACTGACTAGTTAGTTCATTACGAGATATATCTAACACTTGGAGATGCTCCAAGCCTCTAAAAAGTCCAGGCGGCAAAACGTTTATTGTATTGTTACTTAATATTATTTCCTTCAGAAATTTTGTATCAGAAAATATATCTGGCGGTACACTATTCAAAAAATTACTTGACATATTCAAAACTTGTAAACTAATAAGACCCTCGAGGGCCCCGTTTTCGAGAGTAGATATTGCATTGTTCTGCAAATATAGTTTTAACAATGAGCGTAACTTAGATAAGCTGTTTTCTCCTATAACAATCAAATCATTGTACGACATATCTAGAGTTTCTAAGACTAAATTACAACTTTTAACACTTAGATTTTGTTCTCGTAAAGAATCGGAGAAACCAATTGTTTTGATGTTTTGTAAATGATTTTTTGTCAAATTCAAAGTTTTCAAGCTGTATAATGAACAAAACGTCTCTGTTTTGGTACTCCAAATATTATTGTCACTTAAATCTAACTCGACCAACTCACTTAGATTCGAAAAAGCATGTTCATTTAGCTCCATAGTAATTGCAGACCATTCACTGTTTTGTGTTGTCACGTGCAGAGTTTTAAGGTCTTTGAAATTCTCGAACGCACGTGCCGGTATCTGACGTATCTTACATTTGTCAATGACAAGGTCTCGTAGCTTTCCCAGGCTTGAATGTTTCCCGGACGGTTTTTCCGATTGTGCTGCAAGTGTGCTCTCAAAAAATAAAATCTCACTACATTGTACGTGCAGGGAAGTTATTTCGTCGAAATGGGTTCGGCTTATATTTTGCAACAGATGATCCAAGCTGCTTATCGTTCGAATTTTGCAAAAAAGTACTGCATCTTCGGACGAGCCCGCTTGAGAGGTGCGATAGGCACAGTCGTGCGGCATGGCTGCCGCGATACTCCTTTCAATAACATAGTAGAATAACACATACACCATGAAATAGTAAAAATTTCGACGCTGAAGTCTGTTCACAATAGTTTGTTTTATTGGCATTTTATGTCCGTGTGCAATTTGCGGTGAGGCATCGAGGTCGGCAGTGCCATTTATAATGAGGCGAAGTGGTTGATCGCGTCATAAATATTCACGCGGTGGAAACGACATCGCGAGTCGCGTGGCATGTCAACGGAGGTCGCGGTCGTAACTGTCGTGTGTCCCGACTGACGGCTGCCCACCGACTGAGCGGCGCTCCGTAGCTCCGCCCTACGACGCTCGACGCCCGCCGCCACCCGCCCGGCGCGGCGCGGCGTCTAAAGAAACTTCATCTCATAGGTAACATAATTATATTCGGAACTGTGAGTGCATACAAACAGTAAACTTCTCCTCTATAGTTTCATGAATGTTCAATTTTTTCTATACAGCAGCTATTTTGTTGTGGAATTACGTTTACTGTTTCCGTTGTTTTAAAAGCTTATAGAGTGAACGGTTCCCATATGTGAGGATACTCTTAGAAATTCATTATATGCAAAAAGTTTGCATGTTTCAACTCACTAACCACCTAAAAGAAGAATGCTTAACCTTATACTTTCGTAATGTTCTTTAAAAAAGGGACTAATATCGCGACATCTCGAACACCTGTTGTGTTCAACAACTTCGCTAAACTTTGTACTTCGGGTGAAAATGAGATAAAAGCCTCGCAAAATAGTTTTCTGGGACACCACATGTTACTCAAGTTAACGTGTTCACTTCGAAAACGCCGACGAATATCAGAGTAACGTTCTCGAACTACTGTATTCATTTACAATTCAGTGATATCTCATATGTACATCTTACTATATATTTACCTATATCAAAGCTTATACTATAAGTGTGGACGTCGTGGTGCAGCGGCACAAGGGCGTAACTGTAAAGCGACGGTTGTGGGTTCGATCCCCACTCGACGAAGTGAAATATTTACTATCGTTTATATTTCCATTTCTTCGCTCTGGTTTCGAGGCAAAGCGCGACGTTGAGTTTCGCTACTGAACACACAATGCCTCCAGAATTCGGCAGAAAGTGGGGAATGGAGTGTCTTAACACTATTTTCCTTCTGCCTACCCTGCCGGCTGTGCGAGATACAGCGTGAAACTGTTTTTTTTGATACATACAAAAAAAATCTTATTATTTATCTTGTTAACTTTTGGAAACGAGTTGGTACAAAACGAACATTAAAAAATAAATTATAATATTGAGAACGGTGTACTATAGTAATGTATACTTAGATAGTAATAGAAGGTAAGCCAAATTTGTAATTATTAGACCTTGGCTAGTTTGTTTTCACTGTACACTACTTGTTATGTTCATATTTTTAGCTTTTATTCAACTTCACATGTTAATCAACATGTTTGTAGGTATAAATTATAGGTATAATTTGTAGGTAGGAAGGCAGAGGGAACCTAGCGCCAAAATATTCCTTTCTCCGCTTTTCTCCTGTGTTCTAGACATTGCGTGTCGAGTCGCAGAACACAACGCTACTTTTTAAATTTTCCGCATGGAGAAAAGAAAATGGTTCATTGTCTTAGTACGATCATAATACTCACAGCATTTTAGCATTTGAATGTAAAAGTAAGAGATTTTTTTATAATCACATAAAGTAGGCTTTTCGTCCTGTATTATAATATATTTCCTAGCATAACTTTACTTTCACAAAAAAAAATTTAGCGTCCACATTTCACACAATCTATTTTTTTTTACTACAAACTCAGTAAACACTCAACAATGGACACGTTCCCAGATCGTATCAACGAGCTCTACCCATGAGAAGTTTACGTAATAATTGGTTAGTATGCTCGTTACGTGATTGACTACGCTATGTGGAACAATTTGTTGTTGATGGACCACCCGTATAATATAATGCGCCTGCACGATGAGTTAACTGCAGGTGAATGAGATTCATCTTAGATACACATTGCTAAGATTATTATTTTTTATTTGTGGGCACGGGGAATCTAGTGTTAAAACACTCCGTTCTCCACTCACCACCGAAATTTATCTGAGAATTAAATCATTTGGTGTTGAGTGGCTGAATGCCGCGCTTTTGTCTTATTACCAGAGCGAGGGAAGGAATACAATTTATTCCATTATGTGAGGATTGAACCCACAATAATGGAATTTATGGTCAGGAGCTGTGCCGCTGAGTACGTGGTTTACTTGAAATTAAGTTAAATTGTATATTTCACTCACAGGCTGACTTATGATTATGTGAGTTTTTATTTATTATTTGATTGTGTTTGCGAAAGTTTCATGAAGAAGTTAAAATATTATAGTAACTGACGAATTTACATAGATAGCCATATTCAACTAAATTAACTAAAAAGTGTTTGTAAAAAGTGTGTGAGGTCATCATGGCAAGGACTGGCTGCGAGCGATGTTTGTGGGTTCTAGAACAACTCATGGGAATGTTTTTTTTTTATTTTTCTCTTGTAGGACTAAACATAGTATATATATAATATCAACTATTCTTAGAAAATATATAAATTTATTTCCAATTGACAAATAATATCACACAGTGTCTTCACATCAAAAAAGACAAGAGGTCTGAGTATGCAAATAGCACTTCATTTTCCTTATATTCATGTTTTTGATATAACAGAAATTGAATTGTCAATAAAATCTTCACAGTGAAACACTACTACATTATGAAAATCTGCTTTTTTTTTGTCTTTTTTACATTATTTATAGTGAGAGGTGAAAAATCTATGCTATACGAGTTTTGATGCGCGACTTTAGTTATGTTTGTATAGTTTTAATTGTACAAGCGATCCAAGAGCGGCTTTTCCTGTTTTGACTTAGTGTTATATTATAGCCAAAGTATAAAAAATCTTAAGCTGTAGCCTTTTTGTTTTTCTGATGTTTAAACTATCTAAGTATAAAATTTCATAAAGAGTGGAACAGACGTACATCCTCACAAACTTTCACATTTGTAATATTAGTAGGCTGAGTAGTAAATTTACGATTAGGTAAATATCAACTTCAAATTACGTTCAAAATTAATTTTAATTAATGATGATCACTACGTTTTTATATATACGTTTTATATACGTTATATACGTTTATACGAGTATGTCTACACATTCATTGTATATTTTAAATGATTTTCAAATGTTTATGCCTTCCCATTTCTATATCCCTTAAATTTTTTAATTTCTTGCGTAAGCTTCTTCTTCTTATACCTAATATAAGAAAAAGCGGTCTCATCGCCAATCAGCGATATCTACCAAACAACCTTTGCGTTAGGAAATTTGTGATAAAATAGACATTGACAGAGGAGAAGAGAAATTAAGTTAATTATTTAACAAATAAGGGATCGAAATATTGAACTCACTCCCACCGCGCTTACAGTTCAACGCTTACATTTTAGGCCTACATGGCCTTTTTTAGCTTCACTCTATATGTATATAGCATGGTAGATAGAAGGAACTTGCTTTAAGACACTCTGTTCCAATTTAGACCAATGCGAATTATCTAGAGGCATAGTGTGTTGAGTGGCGAAGCTGAAAGAAGTGTTTTGTCTCGTTTTTTCGTATTTTCTACAAGAGAGTAGAAAATAAAATATGAAATATTTATTTTCCCCCGAATGAGAATAGAACCGTTGCGTTTTAAGGCACGACGGCCTCGTATTAATTAAAATTTTGTATTATTACATAATAATATATCATGGTATGAGTTATCGGTTCTTATCGGTTTTATAACAATGGTGTCACCGATGGCACTTCATAAGATAAGCTTAGATTATCACACTTCATCATAATTTGTCTAGTAATGTTTTTGTCGATTTTATCTACTGATTTTGTATATTTGAATTGGGTGCTTTTTAATTTTTTAATTTGAAGATGTTTGATTTCCGTTCTATTTATAATAAATAAAAAGACATTGGGGCTAATATAAGACAAAATCAGTTAAGTGTGAGTCAGATTCACCCGTCGAAGCTTTTGGGATTGTAGATCAACAGGAAGTAGATATATCTTATAAAAATTTACGAAACTTAAGTTTGCGGGCAAATATTTTTATAGGATTTACTATATTTTTTTTACTGTGAAATACCTATAAATCTTCTCACTTCTTATCAAATACCGTCATTCATCATTTCACCGTAAACACGAAGTACCCTTTAAGCTTTGATTACGTGGCGAATTTCATGCACCAAAATCGATACATAAATGCTTGTGTTTTTTTAATATGTTACCTTAGAAGCTTAATTTTTTAATGCGCTTCATAGGACCATATGTCTTATTGGATATTAATTTCAGCTTAATACCTCCACGCAATCTCGAGATAAGTCGTCTTGACAGACAGGCAGTGGGACAACAAACTGATCCCATAAGGGTTCCGTTTTTACCTTTTGAAGTACAGAACCCTAAAAAAAGACGTATTTATAAATCACAAAAAAAAAATTACATTCTATAATGACACACTGTCTCCAAAAAACAAAAAAGTCTGTAAACTAAATTTACATTGACGTCTAAAAGAACATTTACTCCAACAAATTGTGTCCAAGTTTAATACGTACTGAAAAGTTCACTCTTGTAAAAATTAACATTAATTCAAATATATAAAGCTTATAAATTTTTTCTTACATGTTATCCTCGACTCTACTCCGGTCCCGGCCCGCAGTGTCGCACCCTACTCAACGTTAACGAACAATATGCATTTTTAAATACAGTCAAGTTTTATGCGAACACGAAAAATGGGCTTTTCTCTTCTAAGGAAAAAAATCCTTTCTTTTAAGATTATGTCGACATATTTTACAAGAATTTTTTATACTCCTTGAAGTGAACAAACATATCAAAAATTTTACGATTCTTGTTTTGGATTTTATATGTTACAGTTTTTTTAATAATTATGTATGTGTATATAATATATTGAGATCATGGAGCGATACGATAACAAGTGCTACGATAGTTATAGTTTCGTTTACTATTCAGCGAAATCATTATTTTTATGATGATGCTTGGCGTTAAGTTTCGGCACTCACATATGTTTAATAAAATATAATAAAAAATATAAATTCATGTTATTAATAAACCGATGGCCACCCAAGGTAAAATTTTCGACACCGATATGATTTAATAAATAATACATATTTTAAAAGCGAGAACTATGTCCCTCCCTTTGTTTACACAATCGTCTCGTCAACATGAAAAATTAAATCGTCTGTCAAAAACGTTCCCGAGATGACAGTCTAACGGCATCACGGCTTTTCTATAACAAACCTTATATTACTACTATTCAAAATAGATTATACCCTTAAATGCTTAGAATAGGACACAAATTGCAATAATTTGTCGTTTTCAAGTACAATTTCCATTTTGTATTTAGTAAAATAAACATAGTGTAAATTAGTGTTAGAGGCATCGACTACGATTAACATATAGAGAAGAGGCGAATGGAATCCGACATGTCATTAGTCATGTTCAAGTGATAATCTTCGAATAACACCATCTGTTATACCCATATCCGAAGTTTGTCTTGGAAGATATACGTGTTATTCTAAATTTTAAGTCCCCTTGTATGTCAAGATGATAAATATATGAATTTAATAGAAAAACAAATGACTATATTTACATTAATCTAGAATAGAAATGTAAAATTATTAACTCTATCAATTAATTTAACAGCTGTAGTAGTAAATTATTTTTATTTTATCTTAATTTTGTAAACTTATCTTTCTAAACTTAATACAAACAGGGAATATAATAATTTTAATATAAAAGGTGCAGTCGACACTGTCAAATTTCATATATAATATAATTTTACGCTATAATATTCAATCTTCCTTAATATAATATTAAAATATCTATTATTATTAGAAAGTCAAACAATATGGAATTTTGTAATAGCCGTACAAACATTTGAACAATATTTAAACACTCCTCATAAAATCAAACTTGTGAATATATCAAAATTAACTATTCCGCTATGTAATAACGAAAATTGGACATAGAAGCTCTATTAGTTAGTATAAGTAGCTTTTGAAATACAAATAAGGTTAAAATTTACTTCATTGCGGCCAGTCGTTGCGAAGGGGCACAAAATACTATTGTAAGCGTGACAGGTTGTAGGTTCGATTTCGAGGTGATGGAAAGCTGAAGTGTCTTTATGGTAACGGAATACTTTAAGAATAGGTTTTCAGGAGGGGATTCTGTTTATTCTGTTATGTGCTGGGATACTCTGGGAAATTAAAAACGCGCGGTTTCAATTTTGATTTTTGAGACCGGAATCTCCAGCAACATTGCGACCGTCCGTTTTGGGTAAGCAATAAATACATCAAATTAATTAATGAACATATTCAGAGTTAAAAAAAGATAATTTTATATTAATTATACTACATTATCTTCTCATACGTAATGGAAGGTACGTATCATATATTATATTTTTAATATTAATATCTAATAAAATATTCTGTATCTTTCTACACGTCCTGTATTCTGTAAAAGAACTGTTTACGTTTATATAATATAATATAGCATATTTAAATCAAATAAACAGTACATTAGAAATAACGAACAGGTAAAGGTGAGACAGATAAACATTTTGTAGCACCAATAATAAATAATAATTAATTTTGGTTTTCCGTCCCCACGTTACTTTAAATATTCTGATTCTAAATCAAACAAGTTTTAATAATGTTATAAAATTAAGCATTAATTAAAAATGAAAAGCTCCGCCATGCTATATGGGCTTCCACATTTTTGTTGAGTTGTCTATCCATTTGATTTTATTTTTATAGATGTCAATAAAAAACTTCACTACACCTAAAGAGCGAGAAGCAATAAAATTTTATTCGTCTTACTCTGAAACTATAAATATAAAGATTACTCTCTTGTAAAGCTAACGCTGAAAATTTGAAATTGTCTCGTTAAGAATTTATTTATAGAATTCTGGAAAGCTTCATGCTGTATCTCTTACATAGCACGGTGGCAAGACAAAAATTAGTGTTAAGACACTCCGTTCCCCACTTTCCACCAAAGGAAAATATATCAGCACATAAATATAAATAAGAACTCATTAACTAAATGGTATAAAATGCCGCCGCTTGCTAGACTTTCAAAAATATTATATTTAAATATTTAAAGTAATCGGCGTACTAGACTGGAAGTCTATTGAAAACAAAGTGGAGGTAAATAATAAAAGAACAATGAAGGCTCTTATACTACCAAAAAGGTAATGATAAAAATAGTATTTATAAAGGTGAAAAAAAAGTGAATAAATTTAAATATCAATTCAATGTAAGAAAATCAAATTTTGGAGTAGTATTTTATCATCAGGTGCTCAGGCTCCTGCTATGACGCTAAAAAATAGAAACCAAGTGTTTCAGAGCTATTCTAGCTTTACTTGGCAGTAATCACTTACTATCAGGACCCGTTTTCCCGGTCTTTTTTTATAAAAAAATAACACGCTTCGTCACGGGCAAAGCCATGAGTAAGCCACTAGTAAAATATGATTGAAACAAAATTTGAATAATTGAATTTAATCACGTAAAATCTTCAGTAAATTGATTCAAATTTTAAATCAAATTGTTTTATAAGAAATTATATCACTTAAAGCTAAGTGCTCTACCTTGTTAATTTAAAAAAGTTGTTGATATATTTCATTTATACACGCGAGGGACGGATTATTCTGCATTAACATACTGTATTACATTTTTTTTCTATTTCATTTATATCGTTTAGGTTAAAAGCTACCCTCACTGACCATTACTTCCTTAGCCAATGCACGATTTTTTAAAACAATTTTTTTCCTATTTTCTTTTTCTATTTTTAATTTGGGTCTATTTGTAAAAATGCTAAAAGTATCTATTTTCAAAAAAATATACACTTTTATAGTGTAAATGTCAGAGCAATTATGAAGACATTTCATTCTCTATTTCCCGTACGGAGAGACGGGCCGCGAACCCAATGTAGTGGTTTATATTACCTAAGAAAATAGAAAATAGTTTACAATTTAATTAAGCTTACAATGGCTGTGCAAACCAGTCAGACATTGCACCTCTTCAGTTAAAATATTGATACTTTTCATCAAATTCGTTTAAAAGATAACATCGGAACTTTTCCAGATTGTCAAATTGATTTAGGTTATAACAAAAGTTTATTATAAAAAATTCTTAAGGTCCGACTGACTAGGCTGCTAATACAAGTCACGTTTAGGCTATTAGCCCAGAGTACTTGAACTTTCATCAGGAAACGATCAATAGAAAGCTCTGCGGTTATGCATAGAAAATATTTTATGGATGGACGCATTTAGAGGTGACTCTTGACTGGCCCAGACAGGTGGACTTACGCAGATGGTGAGTACCGCCTGCCTATATTAGAATCAAAGTGGTCACTCATTCGTGTAGAAAAAGCCACTTGAGGTCAAAAGAGGTCGATACCGCGGCATTTTTCAATAGTTTTGTGCTGAAATTTTCTCTGTAAAAATCAGCCAATGTATTTATTTATGTATATATCAATAAAACATGTTTGAGTTTATTATGTTCCATATAAGGTTGTGTTTTAATTTATATTTTTAATATCTGATTACATGGTGATTATAGGATGTTATTTAATTATTTTGAGATCGTCGTAGCGCAATGGGATGTTGACTGTAAACCCAATGGACACCGCTCTAGATTAAATCAATTAAATAATGTTTTAACACTATATTTCCCTGCCTATCGTGCTGTGTTGGAAAAAGAATAAATGTGTTTTTATTTGCTATTTAAATATTTAAATATACAATATTCCTTATCGTTGCTGGCATGAGCTGACTGATTACAAAATTAACGTTAGGTTCTATCAGCCAGCACGCAATATCTTAAATGGATAAATAAATATCTTGTAGAACTGTTCTCTTTATGAAAGTAAAAAAAAATATGAACAATAAAAATATAACTGGCATGAGCTAGGACGCACATATAAAAGGCTGATATATTACTTTCAAAACAACGTTGCTTTACGATAGTTTAATTTACATAACATATACTACTACTAACTATAATAATAATGGAAGTTTAAATTATTAATTTTGTGTAAAATGTTAAAGCATGAACTTAACTAATTCTCTGCCTATTTAACCAGCATCAGAACCCCTTCGAAGGTCCTTTATCTTCAGACTCTAACAAATCCAACTAATAAAGCATATCCACCCCCAATTACATCTTATGACAAGCCGTATATATTATCTACATACGAAATAAAGCTTTAAATAGTTTGAAATAAAGCATAAATTACTATAAATAGTTTGTTAATCGTAAATATTATGCGTCTAACCGCCTTTTGGCTCTGTATCGAGGAATAGCCCGAGGCGTTTTAAACAAAACCGCGGTTCAATAATTATGTAGATACGATGCTATTGTTTTGAGAAGTATAGTATGGTCTTACAACGCAAATAACTCTATATGATACAGATTTGACCGGTTGAAAATTCCTTCAAAAATAATTTCCATAATATATAAATTTCCATAATATATAATAAATAAAATAAAAATAAAATATAATATGTAAATTATTTGTTAAAGATTGTTTGAATTATAAAAATGTGTATATTATACTTGTATATATTTACATTATATGGTCACAAAAACAATAATATATTTTAGACGCGTTAAAATAACACGAAAATCTTCCCCCTGTACAATGTCGTTTTATACGTCTACCAAAACTCAACTCATTTTTTATGGTTGCAGGGCACCCTGCTTTCAAAGCTGTAAAATTTCCCAACCCCTCTTAGAATAATTTGACATCAAAGGTCTTAATAATTTTATGGAATGTCTTTCTTTTTCTAAATACCAATATTTAATTACCTATCGTTTATAAATGCAAATGTAATAAATAAATAAAGTAATTTATGTGTGACATAATTTTTAAACAAACTTTATTCAATATTTAAAGAATAAACTTATTTTAATTTCGATTTAAATGTTTATTTATCTTAATTATTTTTTATTTTATTACATATGTCCTTTTAATATTCAAGTTATTTTTCTGCTTCAATTGTTGAAACATTTTAAATATAGTATATTTCCATTCCATCCAATGAGAAATTATACATCATGTGAAGCATGAACCAACCGCGCTACGTCGACATAGTTCGCTTATAATTCATACAAATGTACAAAAATGTCGTCCAAGCTAAACAACGGGTGACGTCCTCATTTGCGTTTCCCTATTTACATTTCATCAAGATCCATTTCCACGCATACAAAAGTTATTATGAAACAAAAGATATTTAACGATCGTCTGGTCCGTTTATCAAATTATCTATCTATACTTAACCGAAATATAATCTCAATGGATTCGAATTTTTTGCATGACAGCTTTCTGCGGATATGCAATTTGCAATGAACAAAAAGTGAGGGTGACAATGCTCGAGGCATTTTAGGGGTGACGTTCACTTCGCGCTGCTTTTATGAATAGAGTTTGCTTCCAGAAAGCTCAGTTTTTATATAGACGCTTAGGTTAATTGATGCTACACTTATGGATATTGCCAGTAATTTATATGATATTTTTACTGTCAACAGCAGAAATTGTGAACGGTTATGTAGATTTCCCTTTTCTATGTTTGGTTGGTTTAATCAGACGTGCATTTGGCCAAATTGTTCGTATATATATTATTTCAATGGAACTAATGTGGAGTAAGCTTTAATTTGTGATCTTAATATATTATATTATAAGTAATAAGGATCCATTTTTATCGTAGCCTAATCAAGATGATAATGTTCTAGCGCTTGGCGCTGGGAGTTCTTTTCTACTAGGAACAACCAAATAAGGGTCAATTTTTTTTAAAATTTATTTTAAAAAATCTCTCAATTTATCTTTACAGTGACAATTTGAACAGAAAGGTAACTTTTTTTTATAATAAATAGCATTAATTATGAAAAAATATGCAAAATTTTACTTCAAATTTTACATATTTTGCCTTCTTTTCTGTACCTACTATACTATAGGTATATCCTACAAATGTTTTCCCTGCCTCATTATCAATACACAGCGGGAACAAAGGCCACAGCATACAATTAAATCGTCTCCCAAGGGTCGGTACTCTTTGAAACTACTTTGTTAATTTATCTGAAACAATTACAGAATGCGCCACAGTACCGCGGGGAGGCAATTCTATTATTTCACGCTTAACTGAAAACTCTGTTAGATATATAGGATTTGTTATGCATATAAATTTTTAAAAGTTTTAGCATGTTTCAATTATAAAGATAAAGGTGGTAGTGTAGTGGAGTTTCTTGCCGGATTTACTCAGCAGAAACACCTTCTGAACCGGTGATAGGTGTAGAACTAACATTACTAAAATTTGGTATGCGAAATGACGATTTAAAATTGCTTATATTGCTCTAATTGAATGAAGAATATTTTGACTTTGTTGTGACAACGTCAATTTGTACCGTTCCTAGCAGTGTGAAAAATAATTATACGTGTTAATTACACTAACAAAAGTATATATAGAAGAATATATTTGATTTAAATTAGATACGATTTTAATTAGTAGATGATCTGAAGCTAATTTTTAGTAAATAAACAAATTATAGCTTTATATCTACAAGTTAAGAATTACACAGAAAACAATATATTTAAATTATATAAAAAGGTAATAAATATTTTTTTAACAGTTTAATAGTGTTAATCATAAAGTATAGGGATAAAAATTATGATATAGTAAAAATTTGAGCGGAGGCACAGGTTCGACTCCCGTTACGTTAAATTTTTTCAAACATTTCTAATAAAACTTAGTTTAATAATATTTGATTGGAAAAAGTTTTAAAACCACATACATACATATGTAAAAACGAAGTAATACACGCCTTCCCTTCTATTAAACTATCACGACATACAATTGAGCGTAATATACTGAACTTAATAGTAAGTTGCGGGTTTGCAAATAGTTTGACTTGCCAAGTATGCGAGTTGATGGGGCCGAATAAGTTTATAACGTATTTATCTTTAATGTAGCAGTCAACACTTAATATTATGTAATTGTTGTTTGATTTTTAAGTTATAATTGATGTTTGTCTACGTCTGGAACGCCAAATTTGTAAAACTCTACACCTGGTTATTTTCAAAATTGAAAATTACTTTTATTCAATTAAAAAAACACCTTAGCTAAATTTTATGTAACGTATTATTTTCTTATATTAGTTTCTTTGACACAGTGAACTCAATTTCAAGCTACGATTTTTACAAAAAAAAAATTGATAATTCTTGTATACAAATAAATATACTTGACGAATATATAAATTACAAGAAGTTTGAAACAAATATATATGAATATAGCAGAACCTGTTTCGAATTCCATTTATGCAATTCTTAGTATTATCATAATATTTAAAGATGTAATATTAACTTGGAAACGATAACCTATATCATTATATATACCATGATAAATTTACATTGACAACACACATACGTTTAGATAGATCAACAAACAAAACTAATTTACGAGTCCGACCTCACTGAGATCTAGCGCACAAAATGTGGACGACATTTGGGAATTTTCTAATTACGATTTCAAAGACACCTCCTTTGTTGAACATGTGACGTTCCGAGTGAAAAAGGTCACGTTCAAAATTGCAAATTCTACTGTAGTAGTTAGTGTTCTCGCGTATAGATTTGCTATATGGCTTCCCATTAACGAATCTCATTTGTGGTTTGTTGTATTGGTGTAAAAGTTTTTTTTTTAATTTTTTGCAAGTTCGTGATATATTAATTATATCCTGCATATACAGCAACTAGTGTAGTTTATGTAAATCATTGTGTATTTAAGATCCTTGATTAAATATTGAGATTAAATTTGAAGACTACTACTTGTTTTTTTTTTTATTTACTTTTATAATTAAAATACTGATGAACAATGTTCTGGAACTGGTGTTTATCAGTGTTTTAATAAGAAAAGAAATATAATAATTTGATTGTTTTTTTATCGAGACCGGTGATCGGACTTCGATATAATAAAAATTAGCAAAAGCTCTTGAGACAATACAACAGCGCGTAAGTTGTAAACACATTTTACATCGCATGACAGTAATTAATACACAAACTCCCCATATTAAACCTATAAGTAAGTCTAAGTAAATAAGATCGGTATCGATATTTTATTCACACGACGCGTCGTGGCAATTTAATTATTCAACGTAAAGTTTTGTCCCTCGATATTTTCTTCGGAACCTAATTTGAGTTCAGCATCTGTGTAACCCTATTGCAAAATAATTACCGAAAGTAAGTTATGCACCCTTGACTATATTAAATTTGTGCAAATAAAGTAGCTTTAAAATATAATATATGGATTGAAGGAGGCACATGGTAAATGTGTGTAGATATTTTTTAAATGTGGTTTAGTGGTGAAGAGTAAAAAGATATGCCATTAGACGGATAATAGAATACTTGTGAACAATATGGATTTGATGTTTTTCTATATACGTTTATTCCACCACCAGACACTAAATATTTGAAGAATCATATCGAGCTATCAAAAAAAAAAAGAATAAAATAACTATATTAATATATATATTGCTAAAAAATTCGCTAAGCGTAAAAATACGCATGAAAAATCGTAATATATAATATTATTAATATCAAATTCATCTAAACATGAAAAGGCATTTAATATTAAATATTACAAACTAAACAAACATAATAATTCTTTACAAAGCCAATCATATATAAATGTAGTTCCAGCCAATTGCATCGAACAAAAACTCTCCTACTGGCACGCGTCAATAATTGAACATTTGAGAGTGAAATTTGATGTACTGCAATATAATCCTTATTATTATTCCGATAATGTTTATATTACTATTTACTTTTTCATTGTATATTATATAAAATCTATAAATAATTTTATGCAAATAAATTTCAATGTATACATACATAAGTATTATAGTTGTTAAGAGCGGTATTTTTTAATTAATAATTTTTTCAAATATTTCTATACTATATAATTAAATTAATAAAATAGATAAACTTTCGCCAAATTCAGGAGGCGGAGCCTGAAAAGGAAAAATAAGTAAAAAAGTCAGCTTAAAAATAATAAAGATAATTAAATACAAACACAAAACGTTACTCCCTCACATGGAGAGCTGTGTGTGTTAAATTTGTGTCAACCAATTATATTCCTTTTAGGCAAATTAACAAGCCGGCTGAAGCAGTAGAAATTCAATTCAACCAAATCTCTATGTAAATGTATTGTAATTGCCCAACCGATATTCGTATTACAATTTCTATGTTGATTAGGAGTTGTGAAATTTATGTATACTCCACTTGTTACTATAGTATAATACTGTTTACGTGTTTAGCACTGCGGGCTAAGATAGCTTACTTTGCGTTGAAGCAATGAATAAGTTAATAGTTGTTGGTTTTTAAGAATATGTACATACTTTTGTGTAGATATTATAATTTTAAAATATAATTTATCTCTAAATATATTTTTTATCATTTAATTATTTAAATTTTTACGGCCATAAGGGTTATACACGTTCTAACAATATAATCTTGTAATAGACACACGGACAGAGAGTTTAAATGTCAGTTACAATATATGTGTTTATATATAATATAGGTACGTGGTCTTAAAAAAGCTTAAAAATGTGCGTACATGAAAACTGACCAATGAAGTGTCAAATAAGAATCTAAATAAATGAAAAAGTATCATTTTTTTGGAAAGCTTGTAACCTTTTGATAATATTCACAATTTTTAACAATTCGGAAGAATGTATCGATGTATGTACGTTTATTTAAATCAAATATTTCAGGCCCGCGTATGAAATTTAAATTTCTAATTTGATCCAAATATTTTCATAATGTTACAGTAGAATGCGTAAATTGTATAATTAACATAGCGACATAAAATTCAATATCCTTACAAAATGTACGCTTTCAAGGTACGTAACGGATTTTAAATGCGGTCTTAGCGAGAGACAGACCAATACAAGAATAATACATGTGTCTATAATATATGCCTCACTCTCTGTTTAATTACAGTATCTAATTAAATAGATAGTACCATAGATTTGTAATATTAATTCCTAAGAAAAAAATATATTTGCAAAATCTTTAAATGAAAATATATTCATATTCAAGTAGTCCACGCGGGTGAAGCCGCGAGAGATACACTAGTTCTAAATATAATCATCGCGTAATAGCATAACCGCTCGACTGCTGCGTTTAAAATAAATTGT